>JBBPNZ010000990.1:0-12096 GCA_038091195.1 Phylloporus rhodoxanthus
GTGGTGGTGGTTTGGTCGCTGGCATCGCCGAATACGTCAAACGCGTCGGAAACCCCAAAACGAAAATTTATGGCGTAGAAACCGTCGATGCTGATGCCATGTACCAGAGTTTGAAAAAAGGACATCGCGTGACATTGACAGAAGTCGGTCCATTCAGCGATGGCACAGCTGTCCGACGGGTCGGCGCAGAGCCGTTCCGCATTTGTCAACGGCTTTTAGACAACATCGTCCTTGTCAACAACGATGAGCTTTGTGCTGCAATCAAAGACATCTTTGAGGGTAAGTCTTCAGATTACTTTGACCACCCTGCTTCCGATGACCATTCTTTTTCGTCGCAGAAACTAGATCGATCACCGAGCCGGCAGGGGCGCTCGCTCTCGCTGGATTAAAGCGATATGTCACTACCAATGGACTGGTTGGTGCTCAAAAAAAGTTTGTTGCGGTTATTAGTGGTGCAAACATGAACTTTGATCGTTTGCGATTCGTCGCCGAGCGTGCAGAACTCGGGGAAGGTCGAGAAGCTTTACTGAGTGTCGAAATCCCTGAAAGGCCCGGCACGTACGTCCTAATTGTCCCCGCCCTCATTCCCTCATTGGTTTCAACGTAGTTTCTTTGCACTCCATTCGATCATACATCCTCGAGCCATCACGGAATTTTCCTATCGGTACAAGTCACCGGACATTGCACACATCTTCCTCTCGTTCAAGCTTGAGAGTTCATCACGAACCAAAGAAGTATCAACGGTGTTAGATGCTATCCGACAAGAAGGATTCGTAGGATTTGACATCAGTGACAATGAGGTGGCGAAGAGTCATACAAGGTATATGGTGGGGGGATGCACTGTTGTGCCTGATGAACGTCTATTTAGATTTGGTGGGTTCTGAAATTCTCACTTCACCGATGTGTTTACGCGTGGTTTGCCACCAGAGTTCCCTGAGCGGCCTGGAGCCCTGCGCAAGTTCTTGGAGGGCCTCCACCAGGGATGGAATATCTCATTGTTCCATTATCGCAACCACGGTGCAGGTCAGTCATTCACATTTGCACCAATGTCACCACTCAGCTTGCAGGGTAGACCTTGGGAGGGTGTTGGCAGGGATTCAAGTACCTCATCAAGACTATGACCAGTTCCAGCAGTTTCTGGACAAGCTGGGATATCATTATGTAGAGGAAACAGACAATGAAGTGTACAAGCGATACCTTAGAGGTTGAATAGGTTTGGTGTAGGCTGTAACTTGTGGGAAACTGAGCAACTCAGAATTGACGGTCATGATGCTCCCCATCGTTCGCACCAGTGCAAGCCATTTCTGCCGTCGCTCCCGCACGTTCTTTGTCTCGTCCTCGAGGGCGTCGTCCGACCCATGGCCACTTCCCCACACGCCCCAACATCTCTCCAGCACGACCACACCTGCCGATATACCCGCTCCTAAGCCTCTTCCCCGCCCAAATGAATCACTCGAGACAACGCGTGCACGCCTTCTCTACCAGTCGCGCAAACGTGGAACGCTCGAGAGCGACCTCTTATTGAGCACCTTTGCCCGTGAGCACCTTCCCACCATGACCCATGCTGAATTATCCGAATACGACAAGGTACATGCTCTCTCTCGGGCGTGATCGCACTTCTAATGCACATCCTTTGCTCCTTGGCTCGCAGTTGCTCGATGAGCCTGACTGGGACATTTATTACTGGTCAACAGGCAACCGCACACCGCCTGAACGTTGGTACAACTCTTCCATCTTGGAGAGACTCAAAGTGCATGCAAAGAACGAGGGAAAGGTTGTACGAAGGATGCCTCCTCTTCAATAACCACTTGAAGATCTTAGAGTCCAATCCAATGCTTGTCCACGCTGAACAACGTATGGCAGCGCGTGGAAGTAGCATATAACGTGGACGTGTATGGTACAAAGCACAAGTTCTAACGAATGCTAGCTGGCCCTGTCAATAAGCGCGTAATTTCCAGACACGACTGACGTGAACATACCACAAGTCAATGCTTTGTACTTTGTGCTTTGCCATAAACATTGTCAAAAATGACATAGGCAGTAAATGCAACTGCAGCTATCCCAAAGCCAGGAAACATGCTGGAGAACATGGCACGGTTGGAGAAGACAGGATGTTTGCGCCAAGTGTCTCTCTTGGCCCATGGATCACGGAAAAGCGGCGGGTTGGCCATGCTGTAGAATACACGGACTGGGCACGACAACAAACAATCCCAAAAATGACGTGCTCACCTTGGAATGATGTTGGCAATTCTAGCCTTGCCACTTCCGACAATGCCCGCAGTGACAGAGTCACGTGTTGGTATATTTAGGGCAGGCCTATCTGGACTTGGCATTTCAACAGTCACAAGCTCGGCAGCAGGCCCTTTTCTTGACTTGTCTCTCTCCGCGTTCCTCCGCCTCTGCCGTCCGTTTTGACCAAATACATTCCTGTTGGTTTATTTTATTCATTTTTCGACTCTGCCATGTCTTCAGATGAGGATACACCACTGACCGCCCTCGCTGGCGCCAATGGGAGGAAGCACGTCACGATCAATGGCAACGGGCACTTGAATGGTGTTGCAGACGACTCCCCAATGAGTGAAGACGACATGCCATTAGTATGTGTCCGCTTAGCGTTCTATTCCACACCATCCCCCTATAATAGTTGCTAGTCACAGGTCAGTGGTGTGCAGACGCACGGTAAATCACAGCCACGAAAACGTGCCGCACCCCAGTTCTCGGATAGTGAGGACGACGACGACGATATTCCGCTTGCTTCCTCGCCAGCGAAGCAAACTCCACGTCGCAACTTGCACGCTACTCCCAATGGCAAGGCGGAAAGCGACAGTGATGTCGCCTTGGCCACTATCAAGCGTCAACGTGCCTCGAATGGCAAGGTCAAGGCGCCCCCAAAGAAGAAGGTGAAGAAGGAGGAGGAGCCAGAGGCTATGGAGTCCTCCGCTTCGGACGACGAGCCCCCGAAGAAGAAGCGTTCAGCCAAGGCAAAGGTCAAGCCCGAAGGCGACGTGGAGATGAAGGACGTCAAGCCCAAACGGAAAAGAGCCTCGAACAACAAGGCCAAGAAAGAAGGCACTCCTCCTGAAGCCCCTCAGGCGAAGAAGAAGGGGAAGAAGAAAGAGGAAGAGGACGCCGAGGAAGTCTATCGATGGTGGGAGGACCAAGTCAACGGGGATGGTGAGGAGAAATGGCAGACTCTCGAACATAATGGTGTTATATTTCCACCTCCTTACGAATCCCTTCCCTCGCATGTGAAGATGAAGTATAAAGGTCCTAATCTTCTCGTGTTCTACGTTTTTGCAAGCAACACTGACAATTCAACTCAGGCAAGGAGGTTGACCTCCCGCCAGAGTCCGAAGAGGTTGCTGGCTTTTATGCGGCCATGTTAGAGACAGATCATGCGCAGGACAAGACATTCAACAAGAATTTTTTCGACGACTGGCTTAAGATTCTGAAGGATTATCCTCCTGTAAGCTCCGTTTGGTCATTTGCAGCAACTTGCGCGGTAACTCTTTAATAGCGGAACAAAATTAAGATATCCGAGTTTGAACAATGCGATTTCCGTCCCATGTTTGAGTATTTTGAAGCGGAGAAGGCAAAGAAGAAAGCGCTGAGTACCACTGAGAAGAAGGAGCTCAAGAAACAGAAGGATGCGATGGAGGAGAAGTACATGACGTGTCTTCTTGATGGTCGCAAGGAGAAAGTTGGAAACTTTCGTGTAGAACCTCCAGGACTGTTCCGCGGTCGCGGCGATCATCCCAAGAAGGGCGCCTTGAAAGTAAGATGCTCCTTTGACATTTGACTAAAGATGCGGCGACGGCACTGACATATGGATTAGTTCCGCGTCCGCCCTGATGACATCACGCTTAACATCGGCGAGGGAGTCCCCATTCCTGTCCCCAACATGCCTGGGAACTGGAAAGGAGTAGTACACGATAAAACCGTTACCTGGCTTGCCAATTGGGTGGAAAATGTGAACGGGAACTACAAGTATGTGTTTTTGGCAGCGGGTAGCTCGCTGAAGGGCCAGAGCGACATGTCGAAGTTTGAGAAAGCCCGCGAACTTAAGGTATAGAACCAACTTCGTTCTTGAGTTGGGAACTCATTCGCATTTAGAGTCACGTCGCGAGAATCCGTACAGATTATGAAGCCGACTTGAAGAGCAAGGTCATGGCTGACAGACAGCGGGCGACTGCCATGTATTTCATCGATCGACTGGCTCTTCGTGCGGGTAATGAAAAAGGGGAAGATGAAGCAGATACGGTCGGCTGTTGCTCGCTTCGCTGCGAACACGTCACGCTTGAGGCTCCCAATTTCATTGTCTTTGATTTCCTCGGTAAAGACTCGATCCGGTACTATAACCGCGTTCCCGTTGAGCCACAGGTGTTCAAAAACATCCGCTTGTTCAAGGAGAACAAGGAAGAAAGTGACAACCTGTTCGATCGTGTCAATGTAAGCTCTCAGTTGAGCTCACTGGCGTAAATTTCAATATTGACAATATTCCTAGACGACTCTCCTGAACAAACATCTTCAATCATATATGAAGGGCTTGACCGCCAAGGTGTTTCGTACTTATAACGCATCCATAACCTTCCAGGAGCAACTGGACGAGGGCACACCAAAGGACGTCACAGTTCAAGAGAAGTTGAATGCATACAATCACGCGAATCGCATGGTAGCCATACTCTGTAACCATCAGAGGACTGCGCCGAAGACACATGACCAATCCATGGGTAAGATGCGCGATCGAGTACGTGTCTTCCCGTGGAGACTGCCATGCGATGCACTGAGCTGCCATCCAGCTCCGGTCCTTCAAGTATGATCGAATGAAGCTGCGTCACGTCCTTTTCAACATCGACCCCAAATACCAGAAGAATGAGCTTTATGCTAATGACGAGTCGGACATAGACGAGGACTGGATCGAGGAACACGAGGAATCGTTGAAAAAGAAAGATCTTGAGAAGGCGGAAAAGAAATTTGCCAAAGACAATGAGAAACTCGTTGAAGAGGGTAACCAACCTCTAGACGATTCAGTCTTAAAGGACAGAATTGCTGTCGTCGAAGCCGATTACAAGAGGCTTGCTAAAGAACGCGGGACAGGCAAGGCATCTTTGAAGAGAGAGCGCCCCGCTGAGAAAATAGAAGAGGCTATTCAGAAATTAGACGAAAGGGTCAAGACCTTCAAGTTGCAAATGGACGATCGTGAGGCCGGGAAAGAAGTTGCATTGGGCACAAGGTTGGTTGCAACTTGCATCTCTGCTGGCGTCAGTCTGTTGATTCTTGCTATAGTAAGATTAATTACCTCGATCCTCGGTGATTGCTACCACGGTATCCGTCGGATTCCCACTAACGACCTTGCAGTATTACGGCCGCTTGGTGCAAAAAACATGACGTCCCCATAGAGAAGATATTCTCCAAGACGTTGCTCAAGAAATGTAAGTGGTTGCATGTCGATGTCAGTGAATGCTAGCTAATGGTGTTGTTCAGTCCCATGGGCAATGGAGGCAGAGGAAGACTGGAAATTCTGAGTCGACGGCTGTTCTATATCATTATTTGCGCACTCCGTTGACTGCGAATAGAAGGGACTTGGAGAGATACATACCGTTAATACGCTTAATCGTAGTACATTGCTGTGTTTGGTGAAGTTTTCCCACATAACTTTCATAAAGCACGCTATCTTCACTTGACGCTTTCCACGCACCTTACTTGCATCATGAGCAAACCACCTGTAGTGACATCCCCTGCTCAATTCGGGACCAAGTCTGCTTTCGCTGTTCTCGCTGTCGACGACTTGGAGTCCGAAGATGAACTCGTTCAAGAACATGTCCACCCGTCCTCGGATACGTGCGTCTCTTTTTCACGCTCAAAAACACATGCACTCAACGTGTGCAAGTAGCTTGGAAGCACCAAAGTTGACCAAGTCTCAATTGAAGAAGCTGCAGAAACAAGCGCGCACAGAGAAGCGCAAACAAGCAAAAGCCGCAGCCAGGGCTACGGCGGGCAGCTCACCAAGGACCACTCCTTCGTTAGAACAATCCATCGCACGTTCCATGGTTGCCACCGACGATGAGGTCCTTTCATCAGAAGCCGAGCATGTGCCGGCCAGGTCCAGCAGCGAGATTGACCAGGAGGATGCACCCCTTGCCGCAGAAATCACGCGACCAGATCCTGAAAGAAACAGTCACCTTTCAAAAGCTGTCAGGTCTGACAGTACGTAAATTTGCTTCGTGGGACTTCCACCGCTAAAGGCCTTCCCACCGCTTCAGGTCCCGCATCGGCCGAAGCACACTCAAAGCTTACAACGACACCTCCAGAAATAACTCCCCCACGACCGCCAACGGACGTGGAGCATGCTGTGAAAACGAAGCAGGATATCCAGGAGGCTGAACGCACGAAGAAGCGCCAGAATCTGGTCACGAGAACACTATGGACATTCATTATGATTGGGGGGTTTATGGGTAAACCTGGTCACCCTTCATTTACACGTTCGGATCTCACGGTAATCCAGGTCTTTTGCTCATGGGTCACGCGTACTTGATCATCCTTGTCATGTTGTGTCAAACCTTGGTTTACCGCGAGGTCACGGCCCTCTTTTCATTGAAGGACATGTCTCCCGAAACTCCGGACTTTGCAGTCAAGGGACATGAGGATCCTTGGAGTAAAACCCTCAACTGGTATTTCTTCGCCGTGACCAACTACTTCCTATACGGTGAAAGTATCATATATTACTTCAAGGTAAATAATGCTTTACTTTGTTGCGATCTTGTACTGATACTAGCCCGAAGCACGTGGTGTTCACTGATGGACAACTGCTACCATTTGCTACGAATCATCGCATGATCAGCTTCACTCTCTACACCATTGGGTTTATGGGTTTCGTTTTGTCGCTTAAACGGGGTTATCTCAAACAACAGTTCGGCCTCTTTTGCTGGGTTCACATGAGTTTGCTGTTGATTGTGGTGTCGAGGTAGGGGTGCCTTTTTCGAACACAATATGGGTCTGAAGCATTCCGCAGCCACTTTATCGTCAACAATATTCTCGAGGGATTAATCTGGTTCTTTGTCCCTGCTTCGTTGGTTATTTGCAACGACGTGTTTGCCTACATCTGGGGTATAACTCTTGGCCGTACTCCGTTGATCAAGCTATCTCCGAAAAAGACCGTCGAAGGGTTCGTCGGTGCATTCTGGAGCACTCTGATCTTCAGCGTGGTTTGGGGATCTTATTTCATGCAATTCAACTATATGATCTGTCCGGTGCATGACCTTGGCGTCAGTGTGTGGAGCAATGTTCAATGTGTTCCCAACCCCGTCTTTATCGCCAGGGAATGGGAAATCTGGGCGCCATTGAGTGCCTTTTTGTCGCAACTTGTGCGTATGCATCTGATGTTGATTTCTGTCTTGTTGGGCTGAACATGACCATCGCAGCTCGGTCGCCACGTGACAGTCATTCCTTATGTTCCTTATCAACTTCATTTGCTCGTCTTTGCCATCTTTGCTTCGTTGGTTGCACCATTTGGGGGTTTCTTTGCTTCTGGTTTCAAACGCGCGTTCGACATCAAAGACTTTGGCCACAGCATTCCTGGACACGGAGGCATGACGGATCGAATGGATTGCCAGTATGTTGAGGTTACGAATGTGGGATGTAACACTTACATTTTCTAGGTTCCTTATGGGGGTATTCACTTACGTTTACTACAGTAGCTTGATTCGGGAACACCACGTCACTGTGGGGTCTATACTGCAAATGATTGTTAGCGGGCTGACTGTCGAAGAGCAACTGGAGCTCATGAGAGACCTGAAAAAGTATATGCAGGGGAGAGGCATTATGACCGCATGATCAAGACACTCGTTAATCAGGGAATTCAGCACTATTATTACCTTTGCAGTAATTATCTTGAATGTTGATAATTGAATCCCTCGCTGCGAAGTACTAGCAAAGCGTGAATGTTTTTGTTTTCCCTAGAGGTTCATTGGCAGGAAAAAAATCATGGATGATACATGCATGCTCATAGGGGAAGTAGCGTGAAAAGGACAAGTAAATGTTCCTTATGACCGAGGTTTTTCCTGACGAGGATTAAATAATGGACAGGGGAGGCTAGCCGGGATAACTCACCTTCTTCTCCTTCCAAAGTGCGAGAAGGCCGACACCAGACACCTTCACAACCTTGAAACGTACACCAGGAATATCACCCTTGGCTTTACCACTGCGACCAAAGCCAGAGATGAGAACTTCGTCGTTCTCGTCAACAAAGTTGAGGCAACCGTCATTCTAACGCACCGGAAGCCGTCAGTCGCATGGAAGCAACGTACAGAGAGAACTCACAGGCACGAAGGCCGTGACTTTTTTACCGTTCTTAATCAACTGCACACGGACACATTTGCGGATGGCGGAGTTGGGCTGCTTGGCCTCAACACCAACTTTCTCGAGCACGATACCCTTGGCGTGCGATGATCCTCCGGTAGGGGAAGTTTTGAAAACGTTTCCAAGGGCACGTTTCTTGTAGGACTTGTCCGCCTATAAGCACACAAGGTGAGATCTGAAGCGCAGGTGTCGATGTGAATATATGTACCCAGCGGTTTAGGCGACGGTCGGTACGGAGTTTGCGGGCGGCTTGAAGTCCACGGGGTTTGTTGGCTAGTAGAAGGAGGGATTAGTTGTTAGACTTGTACTGACCGTTGGTAAACGTACAGCCCATTCTTAAGGTCGGTGAGGTCAAGCAGGACCTTGGCTGGACAACACTAGGGTTACTCGGCGATTTCCGAGTACTGCTACAGTTTATCAGCCACAATTACTCGTTATGGAAGACTGGATTACCTTCTTTGGCAGGTGTACAATTATGTAATGGACAACTACTTTCGTTGTCGGCTTCTCGGCTTGCAAAGATCGTGCAAGTCACGTGTCTAGCTCCACGTTCGCACCAAGCTTGGCGTTCCGGTACTAACTCTTCGTGGCTAGCTCAACTGTTCGTTCCAAGATGAGGGACGGTCAAGGCTTTCTATTGGGATGCATACTGTTACTTCCCGCCGTCAGCGTCAGAGCATTCTATCTACCCGGTGCTGCACCGCACAATTTCGAGCAAGGGGAGCAAGTGAACCTCTTCGTTAATGCGCTCACACCAATGCTAACGGGAAAGGACGATTCAAAACTAGTAAGTCATCTTGATAGTTGAGACGATGTCACATTGAGCTTCTCCGATAGAAATCCTTGATCAATTGTACGTGCATCTCGAATCTATCTTCACTGTCCGTCTCTTGCTGATACGCACAACAACAAGACGACTACTACAATCCCGCACTTCATTTTTGCCAACCTGAAGGGGGTCCAAAGAGTCAGCCAGAGTCTTTGGGTTCTATTCTTTTCGGGGATCGAATATTCAACTCACCATATGACGTGCGTATATGTTTTTGCATCCGTCCCTTTGCGCCTAAGTGTGCCCGTACCAGATCAAGATGTTGGAAGATAATGGAACATGCCACACCCTCTGCACCCAACAAGTACCCCCACAGGACGCAAAATTCATCAACGACCGTATACGAGAGGACTATGCCCTAAACTGGCTCGTCGACGGCTTGCCAGCAGCAGAGATGAAAAAGGACCTGAAGACAGGTGATATCTTCTATGACATGGGCTTCAACCTCGGTGATGACGACATGGAAACTCCATATTTAAATAACCATTACGACATTGTTTTGAGGTTCGCGTTGGGTATCTTGCTCGCAAACGCGTCCTTATGAAGGTATGCAGGTACCATGAACGAGACCCAGGCGTATATCGGGTGGTTGGTGTTTTGGTATGGCCATCCAGGTGGGCAGTTGTGCAGGTGACCTGTTATCTCTATCTAAACTCGTTCACCTCAAGCCGCGGTGGTCCACAGGACGATGCGAACAAACTTGACTGCGATTCTCACTTCCAGCCTCTCTCGCTTTCAGAAACGCAGACGACAACTGTCCGTTATACTTATCGGGTTACCTGGGATGTAAGTTCCACAGTTATTTGGATCCACAGATCTCAACACTTCGTTCAGGAATCAGATACTCCGTGGGTATGTAAACAACCGTTTTCAAGTGCGAAGTCCGTTTCATGTTCCCAAGGCTACTCGCTGGGATAACTACCTGCATATTTTTGACCTGAGAATACACTGGTTCAGCATTATCAACTCGATTGTGATTGTTTTCTTCCTCTGTGTCATGGTAGCCATCATTCTTTTGCGCACGGTCTCGAGAGATGTGAGTATTGGCTGCTGATAAAGCGAATAGCTTATCCATCCTATCCATAGATTTCCCGCTATAATGCCATGGACCTCAGCGTGAGCTTTTCGTTATCTGTTGTCAACAATCATTCAAATGCTCATGGTGTTGCAGGATGATGTTCAAGAGGATTGGGGGTGGAAGCTTGTGCACGGAGAGGTATTCCGCACACCACGTTTACCAATGCTTCTAGCTGTCATGGTCGGTAATGGTGCACAGCTCTGTGCAATGTGTTCGGTAACGCTAGGTATTTCTTTCAATCTACTAACGTCCGTAGATCTTTATATTCTGTTTTCTGGACAGTCTTTGCACTGCTGGGTTTCCTTTCTCCGTCTAACCGTGGCTCGCTCGCAACCCTGATGATGGTGTGCTGGTCCTTTTTCGGCGGGTGAGTCATTTTTGTCTCCGCATTGTAGACTAAAACTGTGATGTCCCCTCGACAGGGTTGGTGGTTACTATTCCAGTCGTATTTATGCATCCCTGGGTGGCACGGACAACAGAAAGAATGCCTTTGTGACTGCCACAGTCCTTCCTACGTATGCTCACATGTTCTCATTTCTACATCAACCTGAAGTCAAGCTGCAGACTAGTTTTCATTATCATCTTCCTGCTTAATTTCTTCCTTCTCATCGCAGGATCCTCTGGAGCTGTCCCCTTTAGTGCGTAATCAACTAGTTTCGGGATCACTACTAACACCAGATACAGCAACGATACTCCTCATCGTCTTGCTTTGGTTTGGAATCTCTGCACCTCTTTCTGCCATCGGTTCCTACATCGGTTCACGCCAGGGAGTCCGTATTTAACTTATCCTCGTTTATTGAATTTGCTCACGAGATCGATCAGAGTGCGAAACATCCCGTGCGGGTGAATCCAATCCCTAGGCAAATCCCCCCTACTCCTCGCTACCTCCAACCCTGGGTACGTCGCATGAGATGTTTGTCTGACTTTTGTGTGAACATGAGCATAGGCCTCTACATTACTTGCCGGTATTCTGCCGTTCGGTAGGATTACTCATATCTAGTATCGTGTTTGTGAATGCTCATTGCTGGAGTCTCCCATAGGTGCTGCATTTGTCGAGTTATACTTTATCATGTCAAGTCTCTTCGCTTCACGTGCATACTATGCATTTGGTTTCTTGGCGCTCACAGCAGGGGTAGTCGCATTGACAACTGGAACAGTGACAATTCTCTTTACTTACTTCATTCTGTGCGCGGAAGAATATCGGTTCGTCTGGCTACTAGCGTTCAGCATTGTTCCTGACCAGGCCTTTAGTTGGCAGTGGCGCGCGTTCATGACGGGAGGAGGCAGCGCATTTTGGATTTTCCTTTACGGTCTGTTTTATTGGGCCTCGCGCCTCTCGCTCGATTCTTTTACTAGCGTCGTGCTATACTTTGGGTACCTGTTTCTCATTTGTCTATTCGACTTTCTTGTCACTGGTGCGTCCTTTTGTATTTCACATTGCCCGTCTGCAACTCATTGCTCTCAGGAACAATTGGGTTCCTCGCGTCTTACTGGGTCGTGCGTAAACTGTACGGCGCGATTCGAGTCGACTAGGTTGATAGACGTCACACCACCGTGTATCTATTGAATTGGACAATATCGATATCGATTGACAGGCCTCTGGAGCTAACCCCACCTTGCTTAGATTATGATTGGCGATTTCCTGCACTCCCGTGCTTTTACCCACCAATGTCAGCGATTGCCCCTGCCTTCCTTCCGGATCGCATGGCCTTGGGCACATGAATCGAGGAGAGTCCGTATGCGTGCGTAATGCATAATGACCATCTTTAATTTCTGCCCACATGAAAAGTCACTGGGGAGTCCTCAACATACACCAAAACCCAACGTGGCT
>JBBPNZ010000991.1:0-12075 GCA_038091195.1 Phylloporus rhodoxanthus
GCAAGACTACGGTGGCCACGTCGAGCGCTCCGAACGGTACTGAGAACGCAATAACTTGACCCTGCGGTCACTCCATCATCAGCTTGCTCCGGTAGGGATAACTTACCCGCCTTCCTCGACCGCAGAGATCGCGGACCCTCGGTGCCCCACCCGGATGCTTCAATGATGTCATTGATCCGTTCCTTGACCCGCTCTGTTCCGGTGGCAATGTCTGACAAGCAGGACATCGCCTTTTCCGTGGTCGGAGATCCTTCTACGTCTGAGTCCGTCAAATACGCTCATTGACTCCGTCATCGTCCTCAGGGTGCCCGCACCATAATTGCATCATCATGGGCTGCTGTAAGTGCCTCTGGTCTCGAACTGTATTCCTTGGTGTCACTTGTCTTCACCGACCCATGGAAACCCGATTCGTTTCAAGACTGTATCAAGGAAAACAGCAATCTTGGTCTCCATACCCTCGTGTTTTTGACATCGATGTCAGAGCGCAGAGAAGAGAGGAGATTCTCAAAATTCTCTTTCTTGTCTCATCACGCGTGAATCAGTAACTCCAAGATGTTGAAAATAGAGGAAGGTCTGTGATCCTCCATACATGTCGATTCCGTGGCTAGCTCTCCGATTATTGAGGACCCTTAGATCTGCGAACGGAGAGCGGCTAAGCAGACTAAAGGATACGATCTGTGTGTGAACCCGAACCCTCCTTTCTACATCGTAAGCTCTAGAAATGTTCCGACACCCATTACCATCCAACCTCTAAAGGTATCCGGGATCCGAGATCAAGCTTCAAAGTGCTCTTTCTATAGTGTCTGAGTTCAAGGAGTTGCACGACCAGGCCATCTTGAGGTTACTGTCAGCACAATTCTGCGTCCAAATACACTACATACCTAGGGAATAGGGAACATTCCTTGACTGTATACCTGTTGGCCAACCATGCGAGGATACGCTAATCGAAGAAATGCATTGATGACGGAAAACAGTAAGTTGGTGCGATCTTCTCTCACCTCAACGCCAAGCCCATATCCACCATGCTGACAAGTGCCATACTTGCGCTGATCGGTGTACCAGTAATACGGTGTAGCATCAATTCCTTCCTTTGCATATGCTGCCAGCAGCTCTTGTATATCTGCTATCCTCATCGACCCACCTGGATCCCATTCAGCTTCGCATCGTCAAAGTGCATCAAAACGAGGCTTACCGACGATTTCGCCCACCCCCGGCATCAACAAATCACAGCTCTCCGTATACACCGGTCCTGTCTCCCCTTCCTTCCTTGGCATCTTTTGCATATAAAATGCCTTGAGCTCTGCAGGAAAACCGTACAAGAAGACTGGGGTGCCAATGATGTCGGTCATCTGCCGCTCAGCGGCCTCAGCGATATCATCACCAATCGCGTGTGGAACCATCACGGGCTTGCCTTCGGCATCATTGATGGTGTTACCGTCGGCATCCTCAGCCTCGTGCTGAATCTCATGCTCGTTCAGCCATTGGATAGCGTCCGAATAGGACATACGTTTAAAAGGTCGAGAAGGAGCTGTGAAGTTAGGGTTAAGCGATTTGATCAATGCGGCAGAAGCCGGGTCGGCGAGAAGCTTGTCAATGCTCTCGCAGATCTACGCAAAGGAAAGTGAGTCATTGATTGCAAGCAACAAAAAGAACTCACAATAGCTTCTATGTGCACCATTAAATCGTCAAAAGTTATAAATGCCAATTCTGCTTCCATATGTGTGTACTCGCTGAGGTGACGACGAGTATGGCTGTTCAAACATTGTTAGCGTCTTACTCGAGTTATCTTGAAATGACTTGCCTGTTTTCCGCGCGGAAACTTTCTTGAATACAAAACACGTCGCCCAATGAAGGAAGACAGGTTTCCAGGTATAGTTGCGAACTTTGAGTGAGAAAAGCGGGTTGTCCATAATAATCTAGCTTGAACAGTGTTGCACCACCTTCCACTTGCGTTTGCACAAGACAAGGTGGTGTCACCTCTAAACAGTGGTGTTCAGCATAGGTAGATCTAAAAGCAAACAAGAGCGCAGCGCGTAGGCGAAGAACATTGGAAGCCGTTTCACCACGCAATACAAGATGTCGAAGATCGGCAAGAATGGAAGGATCAGCTTGCTACGAGATAATGTCAGCGTCGAAGAGACAACGGGAATCAAAGCACAGAACCTCGTTGAGTCTGTTGGTAAACGCTTCTTCCGCACCGGGTGCTGCACCCAACACTTTCCAGTAATCCACGACAAGTTCGTGTCCCCCGGGAGCCTTTTGACCCTGAGGAACAGCCTTCAGCGTTCCAGTAAGCTCGACGCATGCCTCAAGTTGCAGTGTGACGGCGTCATAGGTTTTGTTCTAGGAATCATCAGTCGCATTGTCTCCAGAGTAGCCCGACACGCACCGTCTGGCCAGTCAGTATGGCTTGAAGATAGCTCGTGCCGTCCCTCACGACAATAAACATGATTTCCTGCTGATCGCGCAGACGGTGTACCCATCCGGACACACGCACCCTCTGGTCCCGCAACCGTTCGAGGTTCACGATCTTGGACTGCAGACACGCACGCGATCAGAGCTTGCATGACATTGTTCCAGCTCAGACTCACCTTGGTCGGCGTTGGAAGCGACGAATCCTCGACGAGGACTACTTTCCGACTTTCCTCGAGCCGTCTTTGGCGGCGCTCTTGTCGCTCGCGTGCTTCCTTCTCCTCAGCCCCAGCTTTCAGGCGTCTTTTCTGTAGACCTTGAGCGTCCTTCTTCGCTTTTTTGGTCGCGGACTGTGTTGGGGCATCATATTCTACATCTGCACTCTTCCGGATCTGAAACACAGAGCGATCGACCTCGGTAGCAGGGGTGCTGAAGATTGCATAGGTAAGTGTTTGATATGGGTGATCAATAGAACCGTTTCCAGGTGCGTCGATGCCAATCACTTGGTCGATGTATATGGTGGACATTCTGGATGGACGGGAAGATATGTTGGTGACTCGAATGATATAATTTGTACATTTCCTTATTCGTACACCAAGTTGGTCTCTATGCAAATTGAAAGCCACCCTCAATCTCGAAGAATCCAGCGAGCAACTTTTCCTGACACATCCCCAACCCACAGTGTCTCTCTAAACAGAACAGGGACACGCATCTCAACAAAAGACGGTAAGAAAAGGAAGCATAACGTACCCAATGAAATCAAGGGACGAGATCGATGCAGAGGTATTATTCTCCGCCTCCAATTCACGGACTTTGATAAAGCTCCACCGAGCACGAGCACCTTTGGGTGTATCCTCCGCATTCCATGTATAAAGGGAAACAGAACCGTCTGCGTGACCGGTCGCGAGAATGCCCAGATGCGAGTAATCTCGCTCGTGGAATGCAAAGGACGTCACGTAGGGCAATCCCGCGCGTGGCATGTTGGATGTGAGATCCAATCTCGCAATTGGCCGCGCGTTGATGCTATGCAGCCATAAAGAATGGGCAGAACACGTCGCGATGTAACCCTGATTTGGAGCATGAGATGCCATGTCTGACCCATCTCGTTGTCCTCGACGTACCGTAGATTCATTGATAGCGACGAGATGCACGGTTGCGTCTCGGGCCGGGCCGTCTCCAGCGTGCCAAATTGACCGGACGTAGAGGCCTCTGTTGAGATCCCATAGAATGGCACTCCCGTCCATGCTGCCGCTGATGACCACCGACCATGCCCTGGATACACGAAGGCACGTTACAGGAGCGTTGTGTTTGCGCAGGAGATGGACGAGCGACAGCGAGGACTCGTGTTCCTTGCGTGTCTTGGCCGTCGTCGTACCCACGAACGGTGACATTGACAGAGGACCATGAGAGAGGCGCCAAATGCGCACCAAGGAATCGTCTGATCCAGTCACAAGAGTGTCTTGGTCTGCGAATGCAGCGCAAGTGGGAGACGTGGCTTCAATCGTTTGCACAGTCTGAAACAAGAGTCTGTCATCCTTCAGTATGATAGATCATGTAACGCGCACCGTCCCGTGATGAAGCACCCGAAGTGTACCATCTTTCCCCCATTGCACCTGTTCATCAAATCGTGATGGGGGAGAGAGCAGACCATGAGGTATAGGGACGACTTTGCCACCTCCGTCCTTTGTAACACTCGCTACGGGTCCATCGAGGGCAACTATGAAACCCGTAAGGGGATAATCTTGGAGCGGGACGATCTCCTGCCTCACCCTTTAGTGGTCGAGGGTCCCTCGTCAACGCTAGAGCGTCCTCTGGTACTCCGCGGGAGACATGCGCTGGGAGACTAAGGATACCCTGTAAATTCCTCGGCGGATGAGGCGAAGAAAAAAGTTTTCGTGGTGTCTGACCAACTAATCGAGGCATAAGTCCATATCAACGAACACAGAATCGACACAATCACAATTGTGGATGATTCCGATTGTCGCTTCTCGTTCCAGAGGGTCTGTGATTTTGTCGAGGTCTATGATAGAGTTGAGGATGTCAATCACCAACACTCGGGAACCGGCTCGCCTATAGCTCCCTCGTAGCTGAGCGGGTGAAACACGTTGAGAGAATCGACATCGCGTTGCTTGTATCCCCATATAAGATCGATCCACGCTGGGAGATTCTCGCTCACGTAGCGGCTCTCCAGGGCCTTCAAAGAGACAAACGATAAGAAAAGGTGTCAATTGCACAAACAGACCTCACTTGTCGATGCATATGTATAAATAGGAGGGCATCTCCTTTGGCCCACGGGGGTAACTTCACGTCATGGATCTTCTCACCCGTGCTCGTCGAAGAACCAAAATCGAGATTGGACGAGTTCTCGAGGAATCTAGCCAATGTATGTGAGGTAAGCATCCGGTGTTCTCAGTGGACTGGGCTCACTCTGGACACGTAAAGAACTCTGGAATGAGTTCGCGAACATCGCCTCGCACGTCGTGCGATGCCGATTGATACGCCCTTCCGATATCACTATCCATGGTGATCACTAATGCATGCAAATCAAGTCCATTTGGCTTACATGAACAGTCTATCCGGAAGATCCCAATCCCCACCCTGAGAGACTGCATGAAAGTGATGAATTTGAACAGAGGGCAAAAACTTGCCTGCAGGGTCTTGAACATCCCCGTATACGGCGCCATGCGAATCATAAAGTGGCAAACAATCATGGACCTGTCGATCAAGCACGCGTTACTGGCTAAACGCCGACACAGAAAGACAAGCCATACGAGCTAAAATGGGTACCGTAGTGAAACGGTCTCTCCCCTACGCCTTCCAAGTTTTCATACCGGCTTCGGGCGATCTCACAACGCTCTGGTGTCAATGCTCCCATTGGCTTCGAAAGACTATGCAAATCAAATCATGTAATCTGTAGGGATGAAGGAGCACAAAGTTGGCTTACTCTCGGAATGATTCAGGCGATGCCAGATCTAAAGTGTCCAAAGTATAATCCTTCAAAACCCAGGCTTCGAATCGTAATCAGGCAAATCCCCGCCACATATCAATAAGGATACATACGGAAGACCGGATACTGCGTCGCATCGCTTGGCGTGCGTCCTGAGAGCTGGTTCAAGATACTCAAGTAGGTGTACTAAACGAACCATCAAGTCAGGCAGAAAGAACAAAGACAGGACTTGTCCACCCACATTGCTGATCTCTCTATTTTGCCATTGTCGTTGAGCGGTCGCTAATGTCTTGTCGTGAGTGATTGACGCTGCTCTTCCTCTTCCCATTGGCATCGCTCTACTCATCTCTCGCGTCGCGAGCCCAAGTATCGACACATACTCATGCGTCGAATGTCGCGTTATGATGGCTTGCAGCCTCTGCGAAACATCGTGCCGCTGGCCACCGTTCAGGAAGACGGACAACAACGTCCGACTGTCCTTGAAGAAAATTTCTAGACTAGTCACCTCAGCCAACACGCGATAACTCCAAGGACCATCCACGCACGCAACATCTCTGAACAAAAACGATTTATTAGAAAACCCTGCGATTTGGTCAAGCGGCCTGTGATGTCACGAGCATGGTGTATGCGCAAAGATCCTGTAACTTGCAACTCACCACCGCCGTGCCCTCTGAGGGCTACGCAAATGAGGCGTGCTCCCAGCAACAAAAAACATCTCCTTTGGCGCGTCAACAACATCAGTCAGTTCGCCTACGTCGTTCTCGATCAATCCGTCCAACATGTATAAATGTGTATTCCCGAAAATGAGCAATCCAGCTACGGAGCAAAAAGTCAGAACCGATCCAAAGAAAAAGGGATATGCGTACGATACGAATCCACGCCCGATACGCGGCATATCGTACTAACAGCCTCGATAACGTCTCCCGGTTCGAGTTCGTGTCTAACCCGACGATGCTTGTCTTCCACAATTTCGTCCGTCAGCGCATTTCCGTTGTCCTCGGATGGCGCTTCTGCGTCTTCCGTGATGGAAGCATCCATCTGCAAGGCGGACGATACATCAGTATCTCCATCGTTCGTCGCGCTACTATTCTCTGCATGATGCACCAGCACAAGAGACTCGACGAACGGTTCCAACTTGTTCCTGAGCAACGTTGAGCAAACATCGCAAGAAACCACATGGTCACGGCTCACCGCGTCCGATGTGGGCCCTCCGTCTCGTCCAGTCTCCAAGTTCGTTCAGGTCCGAGATGACACCACACATCGCGTTCCGAACATCCTCCCAAAACACCGTCGCTAATGACGGCGATACGCCTGCGACGTTCCCGCCTGCGATTCCATGATAAGTCCCACACAATACTAGACAAGCCAATGTCTTACATATCGATAATTGTTTTACGATAGCGTTCCCGCTCAGAGGCAATGATCGTGTTCCGCCATTCTTCCAAGCGGTTTGTTGTCTTGCGTAGTGCCTCCTGTTGAACAGACACAAGCCTTTTGGACAAAGACGCGACAATAGGACTCGTTGGCCGGGATCCAGGCTTGATGATCTCCAATATCTAGAATGACCTGCGTCAGATGTGTCCCGCACGTCACATAACACTGTCAATTACCTGCTGCTTCTGAGCGGGTGATACGTGATTGTCATTCGCTACTAATAACACAAAATGGGTCAGTTGTGTGGATATTTTTGCATTGTCCACGGGTGAAGACGAGATACATTCGATCAGTATGTCGGTGGAGCTCTGCGCCCTGAACAGGTGACGAAACGCTGAATGTGAGCTGTGGAGATCGATCAAGTCGTCAAGAATTCGTTCAATGACAGGTTTCGACGGTCCTAGGTCAATGTGATGTCCGCAACGTTCGCCGACGTGAAGGGAAAAAAGGACAAACCTTGGACTTGGGAGTCCGAAAATACAGACAACCCTTGGCGAAGTGCGAGCAACACGACAGCAAGCATCTGCGGACACTTGACAGCGTTAGAGGTGGATCCGCCATCTTGCGGCAGTTGCAACAGTAAATCGAGAGCACTCTCATGAATGGCATCATCCCAGATAGGTGGCAACACCTTCTTCAACACAAGCCAACCACTTGCCAACTCGAATTTCTTCCCAAAGGAAGAGGAGGTACTGAAACTGATACCAATAATCGCAAGGATTTGAGAAACGAGGGCAGGAGATGGTTCAGTCCCGAGCCACAGCAAGACAATGCGTGCAACCGGTAGGGCTTCTGCGAACTTCATGTACATGGTTGGGATTCGGAGGAGCGATATGAGCGCGTCCAAGACGAGTCGCACATTTTCGCTGTTGTTGTCACTACCCATAGAAGCCCGCAGAGACGGGACGGAGTCTATAACGTATTAACATTTGTCTCTCATCCCATACAAGCGAAAGGCGCACCAGAGGAGATGTTCGCCGCAATATACGATGCAACAGGTTTGATGGCATCATTGGCAGAGAAGTGAGCTTGCATGACAACGCCAAGTGCATTAATAATGTGGGGGATGGTCTCGGGAGGGTACCACGATGTATGCATCGCAAAAAGTAATCTACGCACAAGGTTAAGTTTGGACAAGCGAACCTTGGCGTTGAATTTCCTGTAACGGCTGGAACGCAAGAGAAACGCAAAATGTTCAAGATGTGCTCGCTGAATATCTGTGGCAGTTGTAGACCAAAGTTCGAAATCAAGGGCGATGGCAGTGTATGCGATCATGTTCGTGATGGTTGAAACGCTTGAATGGCCGGCCATGAGTCATAGAGTAATGGCGAACATGGGAGGTCTCTTACTCTGGTGACCGAAAACTAAGCCCGAGGAACTCAAATAATATCTCAAAGGTTGTCATATTGATTAGACGACTCTTTTGATAAAGGATACTGGCAAGGACATCGTAACCGGCTGTAACGATCAGAAACCAGCACGAAAATGGAATGTCATTCTCACCAACTCGTTCCATATCCTCGGAAGTCTGCCAACAATTACGAAGACTATCACAGAGGATAGCGATAGTCCTCGATAACTCGTGTGACGTCTTGTGCAGCTTAACAAAGAACGTACAATGGACGATCAGAGTAGTGCTCACCTCCGCGAGAGATACCAAACAAAGCGTCAGTCGAGCGCCCCCAATACTCCACAGAGAAAGATCTAAACGTCGACATGGAACAGCGACGACAGGTCCATAAACGGCACTAGTGCTCGCATCCTGTTTGTTAGAGAGGGTATCTTGTGGTGGAAAACAGGCGATATCCGTGGTAACAAGCTTGCACAGAATCAAAGCATCAGTGATCAGGGCGCCGTATCTAATAGCCTTCTTTAGGGATGTTTCTCCAGATATTGATCCAGAGCCAGTCATGTGCATATTCAGTGAGGTAGACCCTTCGTATGTGAGGAACCGGATAAGAGCTCTGTCCTGAAAGTTTCCATCGTATCTGGGGCCCAAGTGATGGATGAATCTAGGGAGTTCGTCGTCTGACCCCAATTAGCGACCAGAGGATATGACCACAAGGGGAATGTCACCTAATGGTACAGAAAGAAGATATGCGGACGCAAGACACCAGCAAGAGGCCGTATCTGGTCTTTCGTCACCAACGGTGAGTTGTCCAGAACGCTTCTCGTGGATACTAGGATAGGCGAAATCGACCGTTTCAGTAAAAGCACCATCCACAAACACGCCTAGACAGGATGTTAAATCAGGAACAGTCCATTATACTCTTGAACGTACGAACTGCAGCGTGGGAAGCCCGATGTGGATAGTAAATGAGGGCAATGTGGGTCCAGCGCGAGGTTTCTATCCGCGTCTTGGATAAACTTACGAACTGGGTAAAGCCGTTTCTCAATGCAAGGGCACCGTCACTGCCTATGCACAATTCCATGGCACAGTGCGACCCAAAAGTGATGTTGATTATTCTATGTGCTGTGGAGGGCATCCTTTCAAACCACGTCCACAGCTATGGGACCTAGATGTAATCCACGATACTGGGACTATTGGCCGTGCAACTCACCATGACTGTCAAACCGGAGGACGGAAGATTGCATCCCTTGAGGGGCACTGCAACTGCAGACGTATCCTGGAAACAAATATGAGGTGGCCACTTCGATTTCAAGGCAGTGCGAATGAAGTCGATCATCTCCGTATCCAGCGATTTGTCTTCTTTTACTGCACACTGAAATAATTGTCGCGCGTCCTTTGTGGATGCGCCCATCTCGAATAGACGTTTGATGATTTTGCTGTTCAAGCGACGTTCTGCAGCAAGTGAGCCTTGCTGATCTGTTGTAGAAGAAGAAATGAAACTAGAAAACATGGGTGGCAGTACATCCAACATGCTCAAGACGGCGAGGTTGTGGTGGGATGACTGGATGAGGCGCTCCATGACCTTATACACTAGCAATCGCAGGGATTGATCCGCCGCGAGAGATCCTAGCACAAGCTCACAGACAATGTTAAAGACGCGAGGGAGATGGATGGTGCGGAGAAACGGCGCAAAGTCCAAGAAATGCATATCCAGTTCATGGATGTTGTGACAAATTGGTTGCAATGTCACGAATAGGTCGACCAATGCGAAATCATGGATAGCGAGGGAAAGAAGACACCCAAGAGTTTTTTCGAAGGTGACAGGGTGTTTGATGAGCATGTCGCAAGCATCAGACAAAGCCACATAACCGACATATGCCTAAAGCCGGATTGTAAGAACATGAGCAGGGGAAAGTGGACGACTAACCTCAAAGAAGGTCAAGTTGGTTGAGTGTCGATGCAAGGCTTTTGAGGTGAGCATGAACGCAAGCTGCATACAGTCGAACACTTGTTGAGTCGTCTGAGGGGTGGACAACGCAGAGGGCGTTGATAGTGTCGACAGTACATGCATCAAGACGAGAAATCCGTCCGCTTCACGAAACGCGTCCAAAGCCTCAGCGAGCTGTTCCCCAACGGAAGACTGAAGGGACTGCAAAATCTGCCAAACAACATCTTTGAATTCAAGAAAGCTCACTGAAGCAACGTCCGTCTAGCTACCGTGATTCTAGAGTGGGTATCCTCTGCCAACTTTAGCTCCTCGACGAGGGATTTGACTTGGCTTGCGACGACTGGCGTGTTAGACTGCGCGTCGTCGTTCGAGCTGGTCTCGTAAACATGATCCTGAAGATTTCGAAGAGGTGCTAGAAGCGACCTCAGCATGTTATAGGGATGAAGATGACACGGACTCTTTGATCCAGAATTTCCTTACGTGGAACTTTCTACCAAGTCATAATCTACAACGTTTGGTACATCCTCACTAGTTCCTGTTCACATTGATGATATCCACAAACTCAGGCTTCAACGATGCACCTCCCACAAGGAATCCATCGACGTCCGGTTGCTTCGCTGTCCCGACCCACACGAGTTGAACCCAAGGAACACATGCAAAGAGTTCCACGTACCGAGTTCCTTGCAAATCGCAGCGGTCACTGAGCCGCCATAAATGATCCTCGTTACCTCCGAGGCGCCAAAGTTCACCTCTGTCTTCAAGAAGTGACGGATCTTGTCGTGAGCTTCTTGTGCTTGTTCAGCAGTGGCAACCCTGCCCGTGCCGATTGCCCACACAGGCTCGTACGCAATCACGATGTTGCCGCTAAAGCGACGATTGATTCAGGCTCGGATCGGGGAGCATAGACGTACCTCCAGTAGGTCACATTTTGAAGAGTGTCTGTGACAGCCTGGAGCTGTGTGAAAACCGCCTCTGTCGTTTTCCCTGCCTCTCTCTCTTCGAGAGTTTCGCCGACACAAAGGATGACTTTAAGGCCGGCATCAAGGGCTGCCTTGGTTTTTTTCCCAACGAAGTCGGACGTTTCATGGAATAAAGTACGGCGCTCCGAATGTCCTAAGGCAAAGTGCTCAACTACGGCCTTGCAGATCCCCAAGCCCAACATACCAAGAATGACGTATGGAATGTTGGCGTCTACGAGCTGTGACGGGCTGCAAGACATCAGGCAACACTCGAGAAGAACATGAACGACATTCGCTTGACCTGATTTCCCCCGTGAAGGCGCCTGATGCCTTCAAGTAGCAGTTCTGAGCAGCGAGCTGGATATTGTTGCGAACGAGATCCTTGAGAGGGATCAGGTATAGTGAAGGTGGTGCAATCACGACCTCTGTCGTACTTTAGTGTTGAGCGATGGTTCTCTGTGATTGGACATACCAGTTGAGAGATCAAGATCAGCTTTGTTGAGGATATCGATAATACCCTTTTTTTGCTCCACCGAGGCAGGGTTCATCTTGAAATTACCTCCAACAAAGAACTGACGAGGCATGTTCAATAATCTCTAGATTGAAATGGTGGTGGTTTGAAGTAGGAGATCGATCAAGATATGGCAACCTTCCCTCAGGAAATTCCGGACCGGAGATATTCTGTTTTTGGATGCTCCAGACTGTCCTCCGGCCTCAGCCTCCGAGTCGTCCCACGTTTCTTTCGCTTCAGCCCTTTATAGTGCTCCTCGTCACTTTGGCCCCCCACTCAAGATGACCGGGTATTACTGCATTTGATCGCAACTTGAGCGACGTCTGTGCAACGTGACCGTCGGGGGGAGGATATCCAACACAGGATGTTTTCCAACGGTCATAGATGCAATGACTCATAGCATCCCTGCGTTTATCGCTGGTGAGATCAATGCTGAGCTCACAGTTTTCACCGAGTTTGCGTGGTGCTTGGTGCGTACCATACGGAACCCGGTGAGAAAGACCTTCTGTACGC
>JBBPNZ010000992.1:0-12069 GCA_038091195.1 Phylloporus rhodoxanthus
CTAAATGGTCCACTTACTACCCAGATGTATTATACCTTCTGAGCCCGTGAGCCAGAGACTGTAATATAGAAGAAGCTAGATACCTCTTTCGAAAAAGTGAGGACTGTCTTCGAGAAGTAACAACGGCAAAGGTCACTCTAAACATGATTCATCGCCCACAATAACCACGCATGACATAGAATGCCTGCACAGGATTACAACAATCATTGACCACATTCATGAGGGCACATACTGGTTGCGCAGTCGAGTAGCTGGAAAAGTTCAATGCTTGTTGTAAGTCGGACATGACACATATGCGAGAAGATCAAGCGGGATTGCAGGCCTTAGGGTGCGTTTGCTGAGATGAGCGTTGGGGTGAGACTCCTCGAGAGTACTTGTTTGCATCGCTTGTGCCAATAATGTAAATGTTGCCTAATTCGAGGAATTACGCGTAGCAATTCTTCCTCCACCAGACCAGAAAATCAGACTTCAAGCTTCACCACCACCGTCTGGTAGTCCGAGTGCTTTTGCTGCGTGAACTAGTGTCGACCTTGAGAACATCAACAAGGTCTGGTAGCATCACGGCCAAAGGTATGTTGTAGTACACCTCGACACGCCCTTCATGTCTGTAAAAACAGCCACAGACGCTTCGGCTCGAGTATATGCCCCAAACTTTCTCTCTTTCTGGTCGTCGACAGGACATTCCTATCCCCAACCAATTATCTCCCTCATCGGCGCAACCGTCACGCAGTCTATTCAAGTTCATCAACGGCCACTGGACGTGCTCATGGGGGCTGCGATCAACCACGCCTGGCTCGCACAAGCGCTCGAGGACCGTTGGTTGAGACGCTCCGCTGCGTTCGCTTGCATACCGGCAGTGCTCACCGCACGCAAAGTGGTTTGCAGCTGCATTCCAAGGAACGCGGGAGTGATGACACAGGGCACGGTATTCGAGTCAGATGAAAGTCGGAGGTTGCCTCTGCAATCGTCCTTCTCTCGTCCAGTGTGCAGCGCATACATCTGGTTAAGGGATGCATCGTATGTGGGACAAACTGCCGTTGACGTGCGTGCGTCATCACATTGGAGTTGGCGCCGGCAAGGAACACGAAAGCAGGGTTCTGCGGGTTGTGCCGCACGCAGGTTTCTATGTCTTGAGCTTATTTACAGCTAACAACACGATCTTTTCTTCCACTGTGACGGTCAGTTCGTCTGCTCTACATCTAATCTTCCACTGCTAATAATCTTGCCGTAAGACAAAATTATCTCCGCGGACTAAACTGTTAGCCACTGCATTGCGCATCTATGCAATGTGGAGTCGATCCAAGACTACCCTGGGTTTCTCTCTCTTCATACGATCATTGCCCTTGTTCTTGCCCTTGGCAAAAACAAGGACAATGATCGTATGAATCTTTGACAACCCCACCACCTACATGTCTGGTATGTTTGAGACTCTGCTACCCACCTGAAAGTTATCCCTGACTTGGTCCTACCCTTTTCACCACCTACAACTGTGAGGTTTTTCAGCATGTTGAACTTGCCATCACCTATCTGGGCGTATTCGATCACCAGTTATTCTATGTATATCCGCTGCACTGCTGATTCTTTCTTAAATTATCCAAGCATTGGAGGAGTCTTTTAACAGTACAAGCCAACGAGGAATGGCAATCAAACTGGTACATGAATCTCCTTGTCAGGGACGGGATCGTGTATTTTGTTATGTGCGTAACAGTGCGTCCTTGCACTTTCACCCTCACCATCGTCTTGATGCGATCTTGATGATTCTCAAACCAAAATCTAATCACTTGCACACATTCTTAGTCGCTCACTTTACGATACTCAGTGGGAACCAACAATGGGATTGCAACACCATTCAACTTTGCGCCGCCCTTCGCGGCGCTGTTGAGTTTGTTTTCCATGCTGCCACGGTTCATTATCGGCATCCGAGAACGACCCTGTATCGATACAGGACTCGGGATATTATCGCGCTCCGTTGCTGTGAACGACTTGGCCGTGTCCTGGGATTTTGTTTGCAGATCTGAGGGTGCCAACGCTTACATCGGGTGATTACGGATCAAGGATTTTCTATAGCACATATTTTGTTCAGCTGGAAAACACAGATCATATTCCTGCCCAGTTGTCATGTTATTTACGTATCTCCCCTCAGCTGTTGAAAACCACCCAACTTTCTTACCCAGTTCTGACTAGCTAAAAAATGCAGAATTGCGTAGCGGTATAGTCTGGGCGTGCGTGCGGTAGTTGAACCTGCGCTGCCAAGAGCAGGGATACACCAACAGACACGTTTGTGTCGACTGTATCCGAATGGAAAAAAAAAACATGCGAACTCGAGTACCACAGCTTGCCGAGGTGCGAGCCCCGAATAAATCCTTTGGGGAAAATGTATAGCAAAAGGCGTGCCGTATGATACAGATCAGAGACTGTGCGGCCCTAGGCCATTAAATCAACGAGGATAGTGATGATGCCAAGGACTGTCAAAGGATCCGAATCAGCGTCCGACCACGTCCAGAGGAGGCAGAAAATCCAACCGATCTCGATGCCTATCAGAGCAATGACAATTTGCTCGAGGCGTTCTGCATGCCTACTCGAGACCGACTCCTTGAGGAGCTGAAGCATATCTTGAAGGACCTGTGTTTATTCCATATGTCAATGGTGGCTGCATCAGACGTGTTTAGCGACAGGGCTCCACAGACCTCTACACGTGTGTTCAACAAATCAATGCGTTGGGGGACCTCGAGGTAACTCCTCGCAGCCTCATAGAGGGGTTGCAAATCGGGATACGTCTGCCCTTGTCCGTTAATGCCCGCGGAGAACAAGCTTTGCAGGTAAAAACAATACATACCCAAAACACCTCCTACCAACAAAAAGGAAAAATCTCGGTCAAAGTCAACACCCGACACACGTGTAGCAAACGTACCGGCGAGTCTAGGACGGACCCGACGGAATTGATGTTTGTCCGCAAAATGAATAATTCTCCCGTCTTACGCATGATCTCTGTTCTTGACGCGTTCGCGAAGGTGTGGCGCACTCAAGGGAAGGATAACGTACCTTTGTGCGGCATCCCGATCTTGCCGGTTTCTGAAAGTGTTTCAGGTATGTCCTTTGTCTCTTCTATTTTTGAGGATATGAGGTCCTCAAACTGGACGATTCAATGACTTGTCGGCATCCGCCAAAAAAGCAACGCGGCAAACACGCATTCACGTACGAGTGAAATCTTGACTGATTGAGAGAGGGCGTGTGATAGTGAAAGCTTGGTCCTATGGCCAGAAGTTTCATAACATAACATAAAGGCGACACAAAAGGCAAAACTCACATGTAGCCCGAGCCATGCCGCAGTGTGATCACATCGTTGTAAATTCTTTTCAGGAAATCAGTTTCGAATCATACCGTAGGGCATGACCGGCACATACCGACTGTAGTTTGCATAGTAATAATTGAGATCTTCCATTTCCACATCATCAGGTCCTAAGGTAACGGAATTCGCAAACCGGCATATCCCGGGGACCACACAACTCACTCAGTCTATCTACCTCAAATCGTCGTCTAACAAAACGTTATCGCAACGTTCGAAGGGGGGGCAGAACGAAGCTCACATGGATGCAAGAAAACGTTTCTCTTGCGCCTCGGTCATGCCCCAAATGACGACCGTGCCATAGGCAAAGACGAATATCTCGGCCTCGTTGGGCACGGCGTCGAACCTGCTCCGCTTCTTCTTAGCGGGGTACGTACTCGTGATATCGGACGTCTGCGGGTTCAGTTCTGGAACGCCGAGCAAGTCTCCCGTTTGGTTACTTCGGTTCGCAAGGCCGTCCGCACTCGAGGGTTCGTAAGCATAGGGCGTGTAAACCACGTCGTCAATAATCTTTACGTCCGTCTGGTACGCAGCCCGTCGTGCATTGAAGAACTTGACGAGCTCCGGAAGCAGATACGACCTGTTTCCCAGCGATAAGCTCGGCGAGCGCACGGAGAGCGTGTGGACGCACTGGGTGGTGGCATACGCAGTCACCCGCGGGAGCGACTTTGCTTTTTTCTTGGTCAGCCTGAGCGCGTCGCGTCGTGCGGTGCCTTGGGGGATGCGGGATATCTGGCGTAGGCGGCCCTCGGCACCCTCGTCGTCGTCGTCCTCTTCATCCTCCTCCTCGTCATCACCCTCGTCCGTCTCGCCCGTCGCATTCGGGCTTTCATCGATGTCAGGCCCAGGTCGTGCCGTGGGGCCCGGGGTCGGCTGATCAGGAAGAACCTTGAGCTTGCCGGCCGTCTTGGTGGAACGGTTCGCCCCGCGGATCTTTGGCTCTGGTTGGCTCGAAGACGGCCGGGACGGGTTCACCTTTGGCAGAAGCGGCTTTGAGGACATGGTCAGTCCGTGACGAATGCGCACCGTGCTCGTCGTCTCCACGGCGTCCACCAGTCCAGTTCAAAATAACTATTTACCGATTTAATTTTTATCAGAAAATAATTAATTAATTAATTACGTAACATATGACATCACCGCGATATGCCCCTTGGGAGTCAATGGGAGGGTTTTGAAACCAAACGCAACGACGTATCTCTTCACAGGGCTCGGCGTCCCTTGCGGCGGCGCGAAATCAATGTTCCGCAAGATCCAAACGCGCCCGGTCTCCAAGAAATCAGGTTCCACATCCCTGGTCGTCAAGTCAAGGGGAAAAATTAAACCTGGAGCCCCATCGCCAAGCCCCCGCCCATCAAGAAAAAAACGGTACTCCAACCGATTATCGGCCAACCTTGTACCTGAAACAGTTGAACGGTTTGCGATTTACATTTTAGCGCGGGCAGGCTTGCGCGAGGTTGTTTGACACTCGTGGTCGTGTTTTCGCGAGCACGGCGTTATCGCATTTCATGTCTGTTGCACAACGCGAACATTAATGAAGGGACGGCGAAAGAGCAAGTTATGTCGTACCCCCCAGGCACTAAAACCCTCGGCCCCAGGGAGAACGTAAGTGTCTACTACTTCGTCCGCAGTTTGATTACCACGCTTACCTCCTTTCACTGGAGGGCTGGTTTTGGATCCGAATCTCGTAGTCAAAAACCATGCTTATCGAGGGTGCATGACTCAGGCTTGATTTGACAGGCTCCCGATGTAGCGGTGCCTCTCCGTCGTGCGTCTAGATAAATAACGGACACGTCCCGATTGGTACACGAAACATCAATCTCGCGGCGTTTACTAGGCAAAGCCCGACGAAAGGGGGACATAATGCGAGCATCCCAGAAACACTATTATTCCCTGAAAAGGGACAATAACACGGCACAGACTACAGTATACCCGCCCCCGGTATTCCCCGCCCCGTCAAGGGTCCATGTTGACATCTGGACGTTGCTTGTCCCTTCCAAAGTCGGCCATCTCCTTGTCCGTTCCTGCGCCTTTTCCCGAACTTCTTTTGTCCGCCACTGAGCCGATCATCCGTATTAGCTTCAGCATGAAACATCGCGCCCGCGGATCCGTCGAGAACAGAAGGGTGATTACCCAGCCTATACGCTACCTTTATCCGTTGGATACAACGTTCTTTTTCCACTAGCATGGGAAACGAATATTATTGACCGATAATGCAGCCAGCGCCCCGTCGCGCGCTCAGTGGAGCAAGGTGCGGTGCATAAACAAACTTTTTTCGCAGGGCACCAAGGTTTTTTAAACGTCCCGCAGAATGTAACTCAATACTCGTAAATCTATGCATTGGGAAATAAATCCTCACCTACCTTCTGGGAACCCCGCCGGACAGTATTTACGTACGAACACGCCGGACTTCTTGGGAAAGGAGACCACCCCATAGATGCGATCTAGGCCTATTATTAGTAAATTCATAGTCCAATTACCGCTCGCGGAAATTTCACGGTACTGCGAGAAAGTGCAGCGCACGACGACCCTAATAATGCGGAAGGGAGGAACCAATGGTGAGCATGGACATAATTACACATCCAATTTCCGGGGTTCGAGCAAGGATCCCAATCGATAGGCCAGGTCTGTGAGCCCGTCCACACGGTCGCCGGGCATCGCACTCCCCTCACCGTCAAAAGACGTTTGCGCGGAAACGTAACATTGCCCGTGAGTTCAGGGAGCACTAGCAACCAACTGAGATGAGAATCAAAACTTGTTTTTCATTTTGTCCGCACCGCCACTGCATGCCGTGCTATCCACCCCTCTATTCGGAGCTGACGCATGATGGCGGGAAACCTTTCCTCCCTTGTCTCTGAAAAAGATCCAATCACACACCAAACAGGTTTTGATGCGCCAAACGCCCCCATCAACGGCATCCCGAGGGGTCGTGGAACAATTATGCACATCATGCTCGTTCTATTCGTCGAGGTGACGCCAATGACACAAAAATACCTGTCGCCGCCAATCAGCAAACCTTGTGAGCCAACGCCTCTGATAAAATAAAAATCATTCATGAAAACCAGGTACCGGCAGATTGCGTTTCCGCGGACTTGACCGAATCACGGTCCCTGAACTGCAACATAATACATGTCTCAAAGTTGGGGCTAAAATGCGATGCAAAATGTCAACCATGCACGAGGACTGGGAAAAAAAAAGGGTGCAACGAGATACGCACGGCCGATAATCCCATACCTTTCCATTCGGTCCCTGACACGCTCAAGGAACGCGCGTGGTCCGATGCAGCCGAATTTCATGTAGGACGACTATAATTTCCGACCGTTCAAGCCCGTTATTCGGACTATTCAAGAGGGGAGGGACCAACAAGGCAACAGAACGCTCTGGTTTCGAGAAAGGAACGCCGCTTCTGATTCACCTCCCCTGATGCTCGTTGTAGCAAGGGGCACACCCAGCTCCTCGAGGGTTGGAATTTCAAAACGCCCCCTTGGAGTCTAGAATGCGCGGCTCTTTTCGGTGGTATACGATACAGGTCCCGTTTCACGCCCCGAGATCGATATCGCGTACGTGTGAACGGTCGGAAGATCTGTACTCCCTAGGGGCGGGGAAGCGAGAGACGTTGACCCCGTTCGTTGACAGGTGTAAAGCACCGAGCGCCACGAGGAGATGGACAGCGTGGGGGTTTTTGCAGTGACCAAGGACGTCCAGGGCCTGGGGCCTGAACGAAAACGCGTGCTTTGACGTGCGCATCGCGGACGTCCACGTACGCCGTACGCCATACAGAACACAAGGCTGGAATGACGGCCGCGGACGGCTGCGTGCAGAGAGCGAGCGGAAAGAATCTCCAAAACATGGTGGTTTCACGAACAAAAGTTTTTGGGGGACGAAGCACCCACCTGTTTGCATCAACTTGTGCGATTCTGGGTCCCAGGTGAATATCTACAAGGGTTGCTTAACAATCGGGGGGATAGCAAGACATTTTGGGACAAAAGTACCGAATAGCATATGTACTGAGTCGGAGGTAGTAGAGGACGTACGATGCTGCGTCACGTGTTCAAACGACAAATCATATGCAAGAGTGCGATAGCATACAAAAACTGCAAGAGCAAAACAATTCCAGAGTGCCAGTCCATAATCTATATACGCGAGAGTTACTGTAACTGGGTATTCGAGTGGACAAAAACCAGAGCCAACGACCTACAAGAAGAAAAGAAAGAGACAAGAGGACTAAGATTTCATTCTACCAGAGAATGAATGTGAGGGAGAGATGGGCAGTCTGTGGATCGAGGAGAGGGTCTGCATGGAGAAGCGTTGGAGAATCTGCTCGTCGATGGGATCTCGTCTGGGGTATGGCAGGGTTGTGAGATGGTCGAGAGGGACGAGCTTTTCGGAGAGAGAGACAGGATATATTCTTGGGCTTGGGGTAGCTGGAATGGATGAGGATGAGGAAGGGGGAGAGGGACAGCTGGTAGTAAAGGTGTCTCGATATCGAATGTGGTCCCTGCCGGCGACTAGATTAGGTTCCGAGTACGTAGTTTGGCGGACACCCGATGAAGTATAGTGGGGATGGTCGGCAGATGACGGCATGGAATAGGTAGTTTTCCGTGCGACGGAAGCTTCTGAGGGGTCCAAGTGAGAAGGATTGGATGACGTGGGGAACTGGGTGAAGAGGGGTGTGGGTGGTTGGTAGAAAGAAGGGGGGAGAGAGTCAGAGGAGGAGATGACAGCTTCCATAGGCGCTTGTGACATGCGTTTCGCCACGACAGATTTTGGCAGATCGTCCTCTCTTCGGGATTTGCCATCTCTGCGGGCACTACGGAACCATCCGTCTGGAACGGGGACATCGCCGATGCCTTGGATAATATCAACAGTGTTGAGCCGATCAAGTTTCTGTTGGCTAAAGTATGCCGCTATCAAGGGAGAAGATCGGAGGCGGCATTGCGGAGATTGCCATGAAACACGTACTGAGGTGCCACTTTCTGACGATGCCTCGTGGGCGATCATCGGGCAAAGAAACACGTACACTATAAGTTTGCTTTATTAAGCGTTCAGATTCGCTCGTAGCACGGGATCGAGGTGAGGGGTACATGCTGTATGAGAGGCGTGTTGATATGAATGTGATCGCGTAGAGGGAGGGACTGACCTAATCATTTGCGCCCAGGGGGTGGAGGCGCTGGCTGGATCGTCCGAGAGGTCACACTCCTTCTGGTGGTAGAAAAGAAAGTCCTAAAGAGGGATGAATGAATGTGGGGAGGGTGAGGTTGGGAGGGACGCACATCGCGGACACGACTGGGGCCCCAGCCCATGCCGTCTGTCCTGGGGTGGGCGTGAGCGGACGCGGGGGGTGGTGGGGAGGGACTGACCAGCGCTCCATGCCGAGGCCCGTCGCCTCTGAGTTTGCGCTGCGCTCTTCCCAGACATAGACGTTCCCTGGGATGATTGCGCGGCGTTCCTCTGCGTCTAGGCGGCGAGTGATGAGGGGGATGATGTTGCGTGCGACGGCGTAGAAGACGTGGAGAGCGTCTCTCGTTGAGCGGATGCGTACGTTCTGGAGTGAGGGATGCTGCATTGGTGTGGGAGAGTAGTCAGGGAGAGGGGGGAGGTTATATATTAGCAGGATTATTTTAAGTTTGAGTTGAGTTAGCCCACGTAGCCCGTGTCAACCCACCTTACTAACATTGTTAGATCGACGCCAACGTTTCATCAAACCTTGAGCTTCTTGGGACTCCCCGCCCACAGCCAAGGCATGTCCCACCGCGAAGGTTGTCAAAGACTCCGTGGCCACCCCTACCACGTCACACCAGGTCGCCAGCGGGTCAGGGTAAACAACGGGGATTACTCGTCACATCAGCACGCTCCAGTGCTCAACCGCTTTTGGTCGAGCGAGTCAATCAGATCTCTCCAAATGAAGCCAGATACGTCCTCTGGGGCCCATTACGATCTACACGTCTCTCCGGACGCGATCATTCATCTAGAACGCCTTCAAGCTCGAGCGCATTGTCCACTTCCACCATCACTGTGGACCTAACCTGATGTCGTCACCCTCCAATTCCCGATGGTTAATACCTCAAAGACACTCTCGACGTGTTCTTCATAAAGCGTGACCATGCCAGGGACCCAAACAATCGCCCTGTCGTAATGCAATGAGGCGTGTGTATGTACAATATAAATGTAATTGATCCTGTGTAAACCATCCTCGACTCTTCAAGTCGCCGTCCTTACACAACCAAATGGTCTGGAAAAAAAATAGGGTCAGTCTTCGTCGCCTCAAAAATGCGGGCGGATCTCACCTCGTAATGGAAGGACAATGGAGACCAAGTCTGGAATTTCGGCATAGTGCATCTCCTCACGGAACATGTATCGTACCCGTAATAATTTAGGGGCGTCCGGCGTCGGGTCACAAAATCCCTGTATACCCGTCTGAGTAAGTCAGCGCCATATGGTTATTCGAGTGCGTTCCTAAAATTGTCACCTTGGGAACCTTGTTGGACACGTACAACTGACTATTATGCACCAGCGCCTGAAGTGGTATCGTCACGTCTACTTCTAGACCGCCCGTTTCATTGTCCCGACACGTCGGTCCATACGTGGCTTCCAAGATGACAAGTCCTATCCAGGATCCGGGTAAATTCAGGAGCACTGTCCATCTGTCATCAACGTTACCTCCTATCGCTCTTTCAGCATCCATATGCTTTCGCGCAGGTTCTCGCAACACGAGAATGGTATGCTCGGTCTCCCTCATTACCGCCGACCTTTCCTCTTTCAGCGCTCTTCTGGCGGCATCAAAGTACCTGCGTCCCCGTTGGTAAGCGCGTCTACATTCGCAACGTGTTGACGTACTTGGCACGCTGTGCACGACGGCGAGGTTTGAGTATGAAATGATATCCAACAACAAATGCTGTGGAGGGTATCACGATAGAATATAAACCCAAAGTCCGATTGTTCTCTGGCGCGAGCACAATTGGCAGTGTCCATTTCTGCCGGAGATATGATAACCTGACAGCCCATTTTAGTCAAGCTAGGTGGAGCCCCGGATGGCTTACTCAAGTCTCACAAACACCCCCCAGTTTCCCACTCCAGCCGTGGTCGAAAAGGCACTCCTCTTTCCACTCCATATTGCAGAGACAGAATATGCCACGCCTAGCAAACCAATTTCCACCCCTGCTTTTAGACGAACAGCAAGCTCGTGCAGTAAGACGGAATAATTCACTGTGAGGCATGATTCTATTCCCTGAAGAATGAGCCCACACGACCACGATCCAACACCTGCGCCGAAGCCACTCATGGACCCAGGTCCGTTGCTAAACATGGGTTCAGCGGGTTCTGGAGCCTGACGGTATTCATCTGGTATCGTCAGGTCAAATGGCTTTGACGAGTGCAAATGAATCTCGAGACGACGAGTAGACCCTGGCGAAGATGTCCAGGACATTGACGCCTGGGTTGGGGAATGACGAAACAGCCGTCGACCAAGAGACAAGGTCCCGAACGGAGGCAAGACGTTCCACAAAGCGGGAACAAAACCGGTACGCAACACGATACCATTGTCACCGTCGTTGTATGTTGACGTTGCGGCGATGATGTGAGGTGTCAGGAATCCTGCCGTTAGCTGTAATGCATGTCATTCATGCCGTCTCCAGAGTGAAGAGTCAAAGAGCGTCGCCAACGTGTAAAACTTACTTCCAGCGCCAATCGGGGGGAAAACTGATGCTGTAGAGTCCCCAGTAGGGTGGGGGTGATATTACGCTTGCCCGTCTGTGCATGACCTGTGAAGGAGACAGTGGTTCTGGGCCCTAGACGTTTCTACAGGATGTTTGTCAGATCGATCAGATTGGATGGAACAGATAGAATCTGACGGTAACATTCTGGCGGACACCGAAACTGGTAACGCCAACGCCACGTATGCAGTCAAGGATGTTTCGGGACAGGGCTGTGGAATCACTAGTCGCAAATAGGGAGGAGGCACTGATTGAGCAAGTGACCGAGCCTCTGGGCTGAAGAAGCTCTTCAACTATCTCAAGGCGGCGATCAAACTCCCATTCACTGAGCGCTGCATTGATCTGATTTTCCGCTGAGCATTCTAGACAGAGGTTTCACAATCAACCTACTTCTTCGTTATCTTTTGACCGCAGCTCCGCGGGCCATTTCCATTTGAGAGCTTCTGGCCCTGGGTAGCGAGGGACAGGGATTTATAAAAAGTGGAATGGACGGCAGATTGCGGGCGGTGCTTACCCAGACGATCGTAGAGTTGTCTGTTGGAGCAAGACCGGACGAATGTGAAGTGCGCCGAGGGAAATGGAGCATGGTAACGTACCGAAGGAACGGATCTGACAGGACTAATTTACACGACAGTCAGGGAACAGCTTTCACGGGGACATGAACCAACCTTCATAAGCCTTCTGGATGTCGAGGAACTGGGCTGCAGCAGTATCCTTTGTGCGTGGGTCGTGCTGCTTGTCCGGGTGAAAGATGACGGACAGGGACCTGTAGCGCTCGCGAATCTCTGCCTGCGAGGCTGTCTTTGGTAAGTTTAGCACAGCACTAGCGGTGGGTGAGGTCTAATTTTTATTAGGATTGGAATGACTTACTAGTGGGTGTCCATTAGCAAAAGGCCAAGTTGAATGAACGTTTCTTAACTCTAATGGTGGTCATGTGACATTTCTATCATTTCCCACGGGGGTAAACTGACACGTCGCCAAGTCGGTTCTTCACCATCATCCATGACCTCCCGC
>JBBPNZ010000993.1:0-12063 GCA_038091195.1 Phylloporus rhodoxanthus
TGGATGCCTTGCCGCTCGAGTAATTGAAGGCTCATATGATGCTGATGAGTTCTAGAGTTTCATAGGACGACAATGCGATCACCACGACGTTGTCGGAACCACTCGCCCAGACCTCCGTCCTCGCACGAGCTTGCCCAACCACCACATCACGATGTCACCATGGGTCCACGACGCCGTCGCGACACTACAATGCGACGGCGAGGGCGAGACACCCGTCCTCACCTCGCTCTTGCCCTTGCCCTCATATCACGCCCTCACCAAGCACGTTCGCCGCTCGCCTCGCCTTCGGTACCTCACCCACCCTTACCAAGTTTGCCCTGGTTTCATCGTGCACGTTGCGTCAGGTCGACATCGTTGGTGTGACGTTATGTATATCAGACCGTTGTGGTCGTTGTGTCGCATTGCCCTGGCCCTCGCGTCGCGTCGTCACTGAATGTGCTCGCCACTCTGAGCCTCACCCTTACCTCACCCGCGCTCACCTTGCGGTGCATGGAGGTCTCACCGTGCGCGTCGTGTCACGACGACAAAGTCATTGTAGCTATGGCGTTGGATAACGATGTGTCCACGGGTTCACAATGACGCCACAATGATCGCAATAGCGCGACCGCCCCGACGTCGTCGTCTTGCGCCGTGTTGTCTCGCCACGCCTTGTCTCATTCCCTTTTGCACCCTCTTGCACCCTTGCCTCACCTTGCCCTCACCCTCGCCCCTGCACCTTCACACCACTCCTGCCACCTGCTCTCGCCCTGTCTCGTGTCGGCATGTCATGACGACGATGTCGACGCGACGTCATGTGCATTGAGCTGGCGTTGTCGCGTCGCGCTCCAGTGTCGTCACGTCGAGTTGCGGTAAGAGAAGATGTGGTAATAGCAGGCATGTGCACGAGGGAGCCATCAGTGTGCCACGGTCCCCTCACGACAACAATGTCGACGCAATGTTGTCTGCGTTGCGCTGGCGTCTTCATTGAGTCGTGTCGACTGGCGAGTTGGTATGGTGCCGAGGTTCAATCAGTGCACGTCGCGTCGTGACGTTGTGTTGTTCACGAAGGACAAGGGGTGCGGTTATGAAATGAAGGCCTGAAGAGATAGCTAGAGCATCATTAACCTCGAAGATACATACTGGACTGTTGGGATCAAGGAGAGCTTTTCTGAGTTACTTTGGGGTCCTGCAACGGCTTCAGCAGCCTTATGTGCGTGCCCTTGCAGCACGTTTTTTTCTTTGGCATCGTAGTGGTCTGGTTCTATGGTACAGAGAAGGCTTAGCTGTAACGTGTAGGCCTCACTCAGATCATGATTTCCTTTTTCGTCTGACCACCGCGACTCAATTTTTCTCACAGCCGAATCTCAAGGTTTCTGCAAACCGCTGTAATGAAGCGACCGACATATTGTAAGCATGTCCCTCTCTTGATTTTATTCCTGGACTGCCTGTCTCATTATTTCATTTGTATAGCTACAGGCATGGGGAGGCATCAAGGGCATTCAACTTGCGCATCAGAGACCTCGAACGTGTCCATCAGCGTGTGATGGATCATTGGGACAACTGGGTGAGACAAGCCCCTGATTCATGGAAGGCAGATAGGTTCCTCCTCGACAACACTCCAGTCGCGGTCACAATGCGCTATGGCCAAAACCAGAACATCCTCATCCCCAACAGCCTGGAGCTTGAGAAAGAAAACTGGAAGCGTGACCACCGCTATGAGCACATCAAGCATTTCACTTTTTCTATTGCCTCACACATCAGGTAAGTGAACGAAACCATCTTCCTCCACCATGCTCACTCCACGTCATCCAATTGGCACCCAGCTTCCTTGACGTCACAGAGTTGGAAGACATTCCTCCAGAGGACGTCGTGGCCAAACACCCAGTTGCATACGACAGCTACGACCCAGATACCCGTGAACCAGTCGACCTCAGGACATATCCACAGGAGAATGTGTTTGGGGATGTTCAAGATGTGTACGACGAGGATGGCTATCGGATCGTCCGGCAGAAGGTTGTCTCTCACAGCCCCACCAGCGCGCTCGTCGACTTGTCCCTCGCTCACACGCTATTCCAGACGAATCCAGACGACTTTGGCCACGCTCGCAACAATGTAAAGTACAACGTCTACCCGCTAGGCTTCACGAGAAACCTCGGCAATGTGCAGGCAGACGGCGTCATAACGTCGTTTGCACGAAGGATGAACATCCTCGACGACAAGCTGCGAGGCGATAACGATCGCCAGCGAGAACGTCGCCAGGATAGCCAAGCGGTTGACGAGGAAGAGGATGCTATGGATGTCGACGAACCAAATGAGAGGCAAGGCAACCTTCTCGGCCCGATCCTCCACGCGATAAGTTGCCAAATCTACAACGCCATATCGCATCGCGTGCGCGACGCTGCCAAGTTCCATGATGTACAATTGGGTCTCGTGACCAGCTCTCTCGCAGGGACTACCTCGACGTCACTGCCTTCTAAGAATCGGTGGAGGCGAACTGCGGACCGGTGTAGGGGTGGCCTCCCCCACGTGCGCTTATCGGAGAAGATATCAGGCGACGGACAGCCGCAATGCATGCGGTTTGAGAACACCTACAGGCTAGATGTCCACAACCTTCCACAGAGGAAGCGGAGAGGCGAGTGAGTCGACTTACGGCGTGTAGTGCGACGCTACCACTGATCACCTGCCACGATCGACAGCGTCATTTATACAGAAGTGATAGGGCCGCTGACCAAGTCTTGGTCTCACCCAACCGTGCTGTCTGAGGTTAAATCCGTGAGCGTCGTGATGAAAGACAACGTACGCGCTCGTTTCTGTCTGCTTTGTTTTTCTGAAAAAACATGTATACCCCACCTGTCATTAGGTCGTTCCAGATCTATTCAAATGCGCAACATATCCTCTGACATGCTTCATCGAGCATTTCTGGAAGAAACACGAACCGTCGCTCAAGGAAGGATACGTCGTCGACCCATTCGAGCTTGAAACCGTCGCCATGCTAGAGCGCGCATTAAACTATGCTCACACGGGAAACGCGCAGGTCCTGACGAGGACGTTGATGGACCGTGCATGGTTGAGTCTTTCGGTCGTGAACGACGGGTTGCCGTGCATCTCCCCCTCGTTCATTCCGCCTGGCAGCCTCTCCTCTGGGAACGTCGCGATCCGACGGGAGAAGTGGCCGGTCAGCCCGGTCACACGGATACCGCTCACTGCCTCGCAACGAACTCAGGAATTGACGTACGGCAAGCAGCACTACGCAGTAAGCACCCCTCCTGTTCTTCACACCCCCCCCCCCCCCCAGATGCAAATAATGGCTATCATCCGCTTACATGCTTTTTTTGTAGAGCTATCTGGCAGCCTTTTCGATCAAAGTCGTGATGAAAATGGTTCCCGAAGATATAGGTGCCGACGCTGACCCCGTGCAACGTGTCGCTCTCTACGCCGCTGAAGTCGCGTTGAGAAGCCTGGTCAACGACACGAGAGACTTCATCAAGGAAAAGGTCCTCCGAGAGATCGCTCCCGTGATCGACCATGGAGGTCCAGAAGCCGCTTCATCCATCTCACGCAAGAAGGCACTCCTTCGTTGGTTCAAATCTCAATACCCGCTGTCTCTTGACCCAGGCACACATTCAGCTCTCATCGAGGCTATCGTCATACCCGTGAACGGGGTCATGGAACTCAAGGCATCCACACCGCCCTGTATAAGCGTCACCAAGTTCATAGAAGACGTCGTTGCATGCTGCGCGGCTCCTAACCCTCGTGCGCGGCCACCGTTCATAAAAGACGGGCAATTCATTCACACAGCCCGCGCCGCCATACGCGAAGTCACTGCGTTCGCCAAGTCCCAGGGAAGCTACAGCGCTGAGGAAATACAACACCTTATCCGCGACAGCTTCGTCGAGGCATGCCACAGGGTCAAAATAAACCAAGTTGCTTGGTCCACGCCCCCTCCAACCCAAGGCAATCGCAGAGGCGCCCCCTCCACGCGCGTCGTCCACGACGCGTGGATGAGCTTGGGCGGAAAGGGCATAGCCTCAGCCCCACCTCCAAACTCGGCAGCCATACGCGCCCACAACAACACCCCCGCCGCCATCGCCCGCCGTACTTCAAAGATGATCATAGAGAAGGACAGTCGCGGCGATTGGTCTGCACTCGAAGTCACGCTAAAGCATTTCCATACGGTTCTACACAAGTCCGTCCTGCCTCGCGAAATTTCAGAGGCATCCTTCGAGGCGTCGAGCAGAGAGGATTACATCGTCGATGCTTACAACTGGGCCGCAGCTGCCTACAACCCATCCAAACCGCTGCACCACCTCGCCCTCATCGCATCTATCGCATGCGCAGGCATCCTTCCAAAGGTCTTCGCCGAGAATGACACGCTTCAGAGGCCCCCCAAAAATCCATCCCAATATACGTCGTTTATTCGTGACCTGGACTGGATCGCACGCGGAACCCGAACCAGGGGCGTCAATGACACGCAGATCTTCGTCAGGATGGTCACATTGTTCATCATTTGCATGTACGAGTACGACTCCCCGATCTCACAGCGCCTACGGAGCAAGGACAAGAACACCACCGTCAAGAAATGGCTTTTGAAAAACAGTAAGCTTTTCGACCATCCTTCATGGATAACCGATAAACCAACCAAACGATATAGGTGCCAAGGGTATCACGGCATTTTTGTTAGTAAGGCTGGGCATCGCAAAGGTTAAGAGCCGAAGGGCCTTCGGTTCTGCGCAGTGGAATGTCGACGTCGGGCCGCTACTCGACCTAGAGATCACCTCGCTGTATCAAAACGTAACTTCCAGGATCAAGAGGGACCAGATATACGGTGGCTATGATGCAGTTGAATTCATGATGGGAAGAAAGACGGCAGAGCTCCTGGCAGACAATAGTTTCGTCAACAGACGTCCGACAGGTGATAGTTCGTCACAGCTAAGCATCTCTACATCAGGTGGGAATGCAAAGCGGGGAGAGCGGGAGTGGGTCGATGATGAGGGATACGTGTGTGCTGAGGAGGTTGGGTTACAGGGGCAGAGGAGGAAGGTTTCTCGCGCTTACTAAAGGCGGTAGCATGTACAGCAAGCCGTTAAACAAACTTGATGTTACGAGTCCTCAGCCTCTTTGTCGATATCAGCCACCCCCCAAGTCTGTCTCACCTTCTCAAAAATCCAGCTCGTCGTCAATGCTTCGGCCCATGACAGACATCTCGGTGTCACGACAAATCGACGCGTTCTCCAGCCCAAAGGCCATCTCCCGCCGCCTCGTAGTCAGTTGTAAGTGCCTCAAAAAGTATTGTCTGCCAACACAAGCTCTCAGAGGTCATAGTTTTTGGTCGAATTGACACATTAACATAGTCAGCAGAGTTGGGGATTGGCGGCTCTGCACACCGTTACGATAGCATACCATATACGTCCGAATACGAAAAACTCGATTTTCGCCCAACTGCTGTAGAATCGATGGTTTTTGTCGTATACGTCGCGACGCTGAGGCCCGACTCGGATGTTATTCGACTAGACATGCGGCTGACGACTCGGGAAGAACCTTGTTTACCCTTGAGCAATTGACAAGCCTACCAAGCAAGGCAACATTTGTCCTCATCGTTGCTGCACAGAGCTGGACGTACTAAGGTGATGCTGGTGGTACAATTCGTATGGAAGCTGTTTATGGGGGAGTTCATCCCAACAGTGGCCTCGAGAATGAAAAATAGTCAACGGTAACAGAACTGGAGGATGAAAGACATTCGATGCACGGCAACAGGCATAACGAGTCAAGAGAGGCGAAGGTAATATATGTACCACAACCGTCACGCCGTGTCGTCGTTGTACTGTCGCCGTCACATCGCTGTCTTGGCGTCCTAGTGTTGGTCGTCGTCTTGGTCGTCACCGCATTCTCATCCTCGTCGTGCTGTGGCTTTGTCCTCGTGCCCTTGCATCCCGTCCTTGTCGCGTCGCGTCGTGACCTTGGTGGTCGTCGTACCGATCTCGTCCCTGTCATCGTCTCGTCCGTCCGCCGTTGTCGTGTCTCCATCATTGCGTTGGCATTGGGGGGGCGTTGGGGTGGCGAGTGCCACGTCGAACGAGCCGTTGGGCTCGTCGACGGCACGGGGGGGCGTGTAGGTGGTGGCGGGTGGCGGGTGAAATGGGTGCGCCGCCGCCTCAAGCAGCGTGGGTGCGGTCGTGCACGCGTCGGCGTCATCAATGGCGCCAGGTCGTCATGCCGTCTGTGATGGGACAGGCCGTGGTGGCAGCGGTGGGTAGCGCGTCGAATGAGCCGCTGGGCTCGTCAATGACAGGAGGGCGTGGGGTTGGCGAACGGCGCGTCGAACGAGCCGTTGACGACTGAGAGGGACGTGGAAGCGGGTGGTGGTGGTCAAACCATCAGCCAGTAGACGGGGCGAGAGGGCGTGGCAAAGGCAGGCGGTGCGTCGAATGAGCGGCGAGTTGGTAGGATGCCAGGGTTAAAGCATTTCCACCCGCATACATCCTCGTCAAAACGATGGGTACGAAGGTGAAGGGCTGCAGGATGATACAATCCCCGTCATTCCTGCGGAGCGAATGCTCACGATCACGAAAGGAAACAAAAAGAGGGCGGTCAGCAGAAAACAACCGCCTCTGACGCCAGCGCACGCATTTACGGGCCACATACCGGTCTCAACTTGAAGGCTTGCACAAAAGGCGCGTGCACAGGACGGTTCACAACGATTGACGGATGATCCGAGGGGCAAACGATCTCGAATGCAACGATTGACATGGGAGGCCTTGCCCCCGTCCGGAAGTCTTACGCCGCTCAACGTGCACGTCGCATTGTCGCAATGCCGAGGCCGCGAATCCATACGTTTTGACGAGAAATTGCTCGTGTCGCATTCAAGCGAATACTTGCGAGTTGAGGATGAGAGGCTCACGAGACTGGACGGCGATGCCCAAAAATAGTGGGACGAAATGCAGAGGTATGACAGGCAGCGGTTCTGTAAAGCGGTCGGAGTGCGTCAGGACTCAAGTACTCAGGACTGACTAAGACAACAGGACGGATTACGAGTTACTGAAAATATAGGTCGTACTTGAAACGTCTCCGACGTCCGATGACTCCACCGAAAAGTATTCTGACGTCACACTCTTTCGGCAAAGCCATCGGTATTCAGAAACTAGACATACGGGCTGATGACTCGGCAGGAACCTTGTTTACACTCGAGCAGTTGACAAGGAAAAGTTGCTCTGATCTTTATTGCCATGTATACTATGGCTACTTCACATATCTTATGCCAAAGTCCAGTACCACTTTTTTTTCTTCCACCGACCCAGTTTAAAAAATAAGTAGGGTCTCGAGAGAAGTAGGGTTTGTAATCTACAGACAAGCATACTAACACGTGTACTACATCCATCACACCTTGTCGTCGTTGTATCGTCGTTGTCGCATCGCTGTCTTCGCGTCTTGGTGTTGGTCGTCCTCGTCGCGTTGTTGTCTTGGTCGTCAACTCAACGAAGCCGCAAATCAATGGAACATCCCCCTGAGCCTCGAAGCCGTGGCCACCGTAGTCAAGGTGGACGCGTCGCCAGCGTTTAGACGCTAATATGACGAAGTCGAAGAAGGGGCTAGAACAAGTCAGGAAACAGCTGGAGCGCGTAAATGAAGAGTACTTACGACAGAAGACTCTGGGCGACCCAGACGACCCAACGAGCGAAAACGTCGCACAAAACGTCGTCCACGGCGTCATGGAACGCCTCAGGTACAACAGAAATGAACGCGCATCGTTGGGATTCAGGGCCGGGAGGGAGGATGGTGACATAGTCGCACCCAGGGCTGTAGCGCGAGAAGGCAGTGGTGTCGCATACAATGGGAAGGGTGCCGTATACATGCGGACCTGTCCCACTTCTTCTGCACATTCTGCACATTCTGGTTAGCCTGCTTAGATTACGTGGATTCTATTCTCTTGTTCACGTATGTATACTACTACACACGATTCAGCTATGGACGAAATCAGGTCAACTTCAACCAGGACATGGGCGTTTTTCGCTTGCTATGCAATAACTGACAATCACGAGGGCGAGACACAACAAAGGAGTGCGCCGGTTTAGTCCTGTTGTCCCCGTCATACCCACACTTCGAGTACTTGCATCCATATGCGTATGATCCATCCTCCAAAGATTTACCATCCCACTCTTGCAAGACACCACATTGCTCACACTGGATTGAGATGCGATTTCCCCATGGTTGGGTGATCCTGTGAGCCCAAACATACTGAACCTTGTCACCATCAACGAAGTGAATGATTGAAGAATGTCGGCCAAGCTCAGATACGTCGGGCAAGATGTTCTCGAGAGCCATCGTGAAGTCAATCCCGTGAAGAATGGTACGCCTGGTCAACTGTGCGAGAAACTCTGCGGTCAGCATGGCTTGTAAGCGCGGGGCATCAAATGCGATGGCATGCTTGACTTTGAAACTAGAAAACGCTTAGTAAGGATCAATGTCTGGATTCCTTGGCTCACCTTTTGATGGAAGCCTTCAGCTTGGTCAACGAATCTGATTTGTTAACCAATGCACCGCATGAGGCAAGGTAGACAACAGCACCGTTGAGCAGGTGCTTGAATGGCGACCACAGAACATCAAGGAACTAACCGAATGTCTCAGCGAGATTCAGGGTCTTAGAATAAAACAACGTACCTGGTCTACTTCGGCAGCATGACCTTCACCCATCTTGTCAATGCCAAGGTACATATCCCCTGTGTCCTCGTCAGAGTGGTTCGTAACAACCACCACCACCTTCTGGTATGATGGCGACAGTTTCTTGAGACGACGGGCCACAATAGCAGGCCAGTTCTCAACCGCGTCATCAGTCCCGAGGTTGAAGGGGATCGAGAGCAGATGATAGCCACCTCGAGGGTAATATTCCTTGAGCGTAGCGTGGATCATCGTGACATGTGCCTTGACATCGACATCGACATAGTGAAGGTCAATGAGTAACGTTGAGGGGCAGAGGACCTGGCCAAGTGTCCCCATCTCGAAGCGGCCCTTGACCTTCAGGAAGGTCGGAAGGACAGGCCGTCCACCAAGAGTAAAGCCCTGGGAAAGGTTAACTATTATGGGGTTGAGGTTAGGGATATACGTACAAAATATGGGCCGATAGCAGTGTCCCACTCCCCAGCTTTGAAGTGGCACGAGACGCAGGTGAAGAGGACATTGTCGGCCGAGACTGCCTCGTTGTGTTCTTCAGGTACGTCAATGCAGAGTCCACAGACTGCCCGCGGGCAGAAGTTGCACTCGAACAGCACCCCGCCGTCTTGACAGAGCGAGCAAAACTATAATGTGGTTAGTCAAGGGAGGGAAATGAACAGTTGGAGGGCAGACAGACGTCGGGCCGATTTAACTGTTCCAGTGTTTCGATGCGCTGTCAGGTTGATTAAATCCTCAGCAGGCGAGGGTGGAGGGAAGAGACTAACCTTGGGTAAATTCTGCCTCAATGCTAATGTTTCGACGTGCTGCTAGGTTGATTAAGTCCCCACAACGTGAGGATGGAGGGAAGAGACTAACCTTGGGCAATGATTCAGCATGCTGTTGATTTGGTTAAGCGCGAGCAGCAGATAAGTAGGGAGAGACTTGCGATGAGTGGCCCTGGGCCATCCGTGCAGGCGCGCTTTGGAGCCTTGTCACCTACCGGTGAAATGCACACCTTGAGGAATAATTCAGCACGCCATTGATTTGGTTAAGCGCGAGCAGCCAGATAAGGGGAGAGACTTACGATGGGTGGCCCAGGGTCATCCGTTCGAGCGCGTTTTGGAGCCTTGTCACCCACCGGCAGAATGCACTTGCGTTTCGCAATAACTCCGGTCGATTTCTTCGCGGTCTGTTTGGTACGGTACCGTGGAGGCATGGGAAGGGAACGTGAAGAACAAGTGGAACCCAGACTACGCGACGTGAGGCTGGTATACAGCGTGGCGTGAGAACTACACCCACAGTCAACGTGCCGTTGGTGTCACGCGTTGCACGTGACCTTCAGTTCGTTGATTTACTTAAGTATTCGAAGTCTCTGCCTCCCACGCCTTTTATCTCCTACACCACGCTGAACTGGTTCAACAACCCGGCACTTCGGTGATAACTTTTTCACTGTGCAGGACTGCAGCCTGCACAATGAAAAAGTATCTCGAACCAATCTGGTGTGTACTCCATTCGCGAATCAGTCGCTAACAAATCCATTCAAGAACCACTCGCTTCTACCGCACCTCAGACTTGGAGGCTCGGAGAACACAGCGCATGGGGGCGCTTGAGTTATCGGTGCGTACTGCGTTGTCTCACGCATTGCTTGCTCAAAGTTTATTGCTCCTCGTGTTTGGAGGCTTGGAGAACGTGCAGCGTGGGGAGGCACTTAGGTGGTTGGTGCGTACTCTGTTCATGTCTCATCACTCGTTGAAAGCTTCTCATTATTTAGTTTCAAGACTCGGAGAACAGGCGGTGTGTGGTAGCGCTTGTGCCCCTCTCGCACTGTCTCGTCGTTGGTTCGGGGGGCTTGGACAATGGGCTGTGTGTGGGAGTGCTTTCTCCCCTCGTCCGTTTTTTCCATCGAGACTGGTGTGTGGGCGTGCTTGTGCCCCTCTCGCACTGTCTCGTCTTTGGTTCGGGGGCTTGGAGAACGGATGGTGCGTGGGGGTGCTTGCTCCCCTTGCGTCTGTTTTTTTCCATTGGGACTGCGGTGTGTGGGTGTGCTTGCACCCCTCTCGCACTGTCTTATATTTGGTTCGGGGGCTTGGAGAACGGACGGTGTGTGGGAGTGCTTGCTCCCCTCTTGTCCATTTTTTCCATCGAGACTGCGGTGTGTGGGTGTGCTTGCACCCCTCTCGCACTGTCTCGTCTTTGGTTCGGGGGCTTGGAGAACGGACGGTGCGTGGGGGTGCTTGCTCCCCTCGTGTCTGTTTTTTCCATCGGGACTGCGATGTGGGTAGCGTGTAGGTTGTCCCGGAGCTGCTTTTGATATGTTGGTTATGTGGTTCCTTGCTATTTGAACTGCTACCGACCTCAAGTTGAAGCCTTTCCCCTCGATCTCTTTTTTTCTTGTTTGTACCATGTACTTTCGAACTGGCGGCCAGGGTACTAAGGGGAGGGCCCCCCCTTGGTATTCTGGTTATAGCCCTTTTTTATTTAATTCTTTTACTGTAGTGAAGAAAACTAGCAAAGCTACCGCAGTATTAGGTGTTAGCAGCCGTGCTGTCCCTGGGGTGATTGCTTGACAATGTTCCATTTAGAATACAAGATAACCTGTCTCCCTTGAAATACTTGCCATAGCCATCGCTGTCGATGTGTGATCCATCCCTCGCTCGGCTCACCATCCGATCGGGGATGGGTCCATGTGTCTGTTGTGTACATCCAGCCATCAATGAATGTCGGTCACATGAATGTGAGTGATGCAAAATGTAGATGGATCTGCACCCTTCTTCTCAGTGTTCCCACCGTTGGCCATGGTTGGCTTCCAATGGCTGCGCATGCGTACAGTTCGTAAACGACCTCGTGCATCAGCGCGACAGACAATAATTATCTATAAGACAAGGTATATGCGAGGAGTACAGTGATAACAAGGTTCCCAGAACGCTCCAATGGACGATTATGATTGTGCCTCCGCCATGATGAGGGGTGTGCCTAATCTGAGCAACATCCTTAGATTGTAGTTACAGGCAGAAGACAAATTGAATTGCAATTACCTTATTTGCGGACGAGGCCAAGGAAGCGGCAACGCTAAAGCTGCGATGCGATCCAGTACCTCCGTCACCATTGGGCGTTGAAGTGGGTCATTGCTCATCAACTCCTTCAAGATATCGACGAGGAACGTGGTTTGCATGGACGGACCACAAAGACAACACAATTCTTGTAGTGTCTTCCCACAGGACCATAGATCTGCACGAATGGGACTATACTCGTCTCCCACGTAGATTTCAGGCGCCATGTACTCTTCCGTACCAACCACATCGCAAATTTGCTCCCAACAACACCGACGGATGTCGCAATGCTGAAGTCGATGATCGAAAGACGACCACCACCAGGGGGGATGAACACGTTTGCAGGTTTGATATCTCGGTGTGCAATGCCGTGTTTATGCATGAACGC
>JBBPNZ010000994.1:0-12025 GCA_038091195.1 Phylloporus rhodoxanthus
GGCCGACTTCCTTTTCAAGGCAAGGCTCCGTGAGGATTGTGTATCACCCTTGTCCCACTCTTTTGTCTTGGACGAACTGGGCCATGACCTATGACATCCACGCGCTACTCGCACGGCAGAATGAGGCGTATTTATGATGCAAGTTCCGCCCTTCCAAGCTTCAGCCCGGTTGCAGGTCACCCCACCGCATTCGCATCACTGCACGATCTTGCTCAGGCATGAGTCCATTGTCCAACATTTGGTCGTCACACCACGGCCGTTCGACCACACGCACACTTGCAGAGGGTTCGCAGCTGCGCACGCACGCATCCAGGGAATCAGACACGCCGACGCCCTCCCTGGATGCCAGAACGAGCAGTACACCCACGCTGTCACCACCACCACCTCACCACTCGTTGAGGCAGCTCAACGATGAAGCGCTGAGTGATTTCTTTGGGGGGCGAGGACACCGCGCGCGGTCGCAACGTCGCGTGCCGCTTCCGTACGCGCCAGACTGGGAGGGCGAAAAGCTCCCTGCGTACAGCCCATCTCCCGATTTCGAGGTGGATACGGTCGCGCGACACTTGTTCAAGTACGGATTCTGTACGTTGTACCGCGCTCTCTGTGAAGCGCCAGCTCACTGTCGATACAGTCTTTCCCGTCTTTTGGGCCATTGGGGTCTACTTTTTGTTTGCGCCGATGCGCGTGGGTGCGGATTGGCAATCGGACAAGACAGAAGAGGAAAAGGAGAAGATGCTCTCTGAGATGAGAGAGACGGAGGTGAAATGGGCCAAACGCTGTCTATGGGCTCTGCTCTCGTTCTTTCTGTGTCTCGTGATTCTGATTGTCGCATTGGTGCTTTCGAAGCACTGAGATGGCTGGACCTCTCGAACATCTTGGGTCACCTTTGGCACTCCTTTATTGACGGTTTTAGTTCAGGATTAAATTTTTGGAACAGTTGACAGCTACATCAAGTATCTATGTACATCACATTATTTGTTCCTGCGTGACCGTGGGAGCTACAAGATCTCCCATGATACACTGATCATCGATCACCTTTAATCCTTGTCCATCCTATGAAAACTTGTTGCCTCTGCTATCTATCAACCTAGGTCCGATCAGCCCGCAGGTGAGAACGTCCGCGCACGATGGTCAACTGTAAGCGGGTGTGCCCTCGCGAATCCAAATCCTCATCTCCTACCAACAGTCGCCGAATTGAAAGCCAAGGCCGAAAAAGTCAAAGATGCAGGTGTCACCAAGGTGACGAACACGCGCGACCGCCTATCGAGCGTTCCCTCTTCCAAAACCAACTGGGACCCCAACTGGAAGCGCACGCCTCCGCCACCGCGTGTCACGAGTGGTCCACCGCCTCCACCAAGGGCTGCTTCGGGGGGCCCAGCGCCGCTGGTGTTCCCTCGTCCATCGCGGCCGGCGGAGGACTTGCCTGCACCACCTCGGCACACGCCTCCGCCTCCCCCGTCGCGCGCATCGAGCGGCTATCCACCTAGCCAGCGAGAAACGCCGCCAGACGCGGCGATTGACTGGGCGAATCTGAGTGCGGAGGATAAAGAGGTGTTCTTTGGGTGGCTAGACGAGTTCTTTTCCCGCCATCTCCAGATGGAGCTGAGTCCAAGGGAGCGGCGATCAGAGCCGTCGACTGTGGAGAGACCGAGGCAGGTAAGCACGTGTTGTGACTGGTTTCGGGTGTCGGACATGATCGGTATGATCGTAGCCGATGGTCAACATGACGACACGACCGCAGGTGTGAGGGTGTGCTATGGATTGCAGGAATGGATCTCACATGGATGTACACAGTATAGATAGCAAGGCATAAATTAGGCAAAGATTGATGCAACGATATGGTACTTTACAAGGTCTAGACTGAGAATGCCCATTGGGCGTGTTGTATAGTACGTCATTGTCGGTTACTAGTATGCGATGGCCATCCACAATCTGGATGCGGTATTTGAAACAAATTCTGTATTCTGCGGTCCTCGGTTACGACCTACGGCAAGGGAGGTGAGGTGAGGAATATAGGGGCAGAGAAAAGGACGGACTGAGGGGCAACCGCAGTTGGGGGCGGTCTTGTGCATGTGGGATTTGCTAGTCTTGCATCGCTGCAAGTTGCAGTCGGACACTTGGCCGGTGAAGTAGCGCATATGAAAGTGCTGTGATGTGATTCATTTACAGCATGTCCGGTGCCACTAAGGTAGCACTTACGCCGCAACTTCTGTAAAAGTCGCCTACGCTGTTCGGGTTTATGTCGTGAGCGAAGCATCAGCTTGGAGGGGAAGGCGTACACTTCGTGTAGACACATTGAGGAAAGAGTGAGATGATGAGTGGGTCAGCGTATAGGACGAGGTTTTATATGCTCGAATGCCAAGAAGTGGCTGGATGGAAGATGCGTGCGGGACAGTGCGACATGATATCCACACTCGGATTTTTTTTCTGTTGTTCTACCCCGGGTGCGTCATTTTCGTCAACTTCGGATCAAAATCTTATCGTGGCAACGCGGCCATTTAAACGCAAATAACAATTACTTGCAACCGAAAGCCCACGGAAATGACCGACCAACGCCAGCTACCCTACTACGAGTGGGTCGCAGGAGCTGCGCAGAGTAGGTCTCGAACCCAACTGTTGCGAGATCGTCGGTAGAACTAGGAAAGGCTCTCCCACGTGGCTGAGCCCACTTCAATGTGGCAGCCAATCAAGTCCATCATCTTTCATGATCTTCAACTTATGGGGCCCTTAAGGGTAGATAGATGTGCACGTTCAGTACACGCCACAACCTCACCTTGAACTTGTCCATCCTTGCTTATCATCCACCGCAGATCCAGCAGTCAACATGAACAGCCATGCATGGACAATGCGACAGTCTCATGTTCCTAATACACAGGACCCGGTTACCGATTACCGCCCGTACCATTCAGACTACAACCTGAACAAAAGAGCTTACTGCCAATGGACCGCCAGTCGAGCCAAGCAGCTCGTTGTTTGGTGGCCCTCTCTAGGCCATCTTCACATCCATTGCTGGCACTTGCTACTTTGAAGTCCCCGTCCCTGATGACCTCGAGGTTGATGATTCAGAAAAGGTGCGTATATGCGCATGTTCCTTCTTTTTCGATACCCACATTGTGCAGTATTAGGTCCCCGACCGCAAGCGAACCAGCTGATCTTTCGCTTGGACTCGATATGCCATCCAGCATATACACTTTTGGCAGAAATGGAACAGCCCTGCGGAATTTCTTACACGAGTTCACAACCCAGGGTTCTTTTTTTCCACTTTTGCCAACCCGGATCAGCGGCCACATACCATCGATGACTGCATCGTGTTTGACGCAAGTTCAAGCCATCGATATGATTTCCCGTCTCAGCACATACCCAGGCTCCCACGCGGCCAGGTATAAAGTGGCCATAGTGCGAGGGTCAACGACCGTCGCCCTCTGCCCATACTACTTCCACCATCATGTCCTTCTCGCGCAAACACCAGAAGCATGTTTCTCTTGGTCCCAAGAGCTCACCCTTGTCCGGGACCTCAGAGTTTAATCGATCATTTGGAGCCGAGAGGACGAGGACGATATCCGAGTATGGTAGCAGACCAATCACCCCGGTGGTGGTCGAGCCCCGCGCTGTCATCCAAAAGGAAGAGTGGCTCGCAGCCGCTCGCAGGAGCACTGAACACTTTAAAAAACATGGCTCTCCAGTCCCTCTGGTTTGGGTATAACTTATCCTTTTCTCATCTCAACGCATGTCTGATATCGACATCCAGGTCCTGACCGAGGGTAGCGAGATTCCAGACAATGCCGTTCCCTTTGGGGAGGATCGCAATGGATGTACCTTGTACATTGCCCGCGCTCTCTTGGAAGGTAGTCTTCGTGAGTGGTGGCCAGAAGTCTATATCTAGCCAGTGAATGACGATCTTGTTCATGAGATATCGGTAAAGCGAGCCCCCAGTTCGCCGGAGCCGTCATTGGATATGCTGGCAGAGAACACATAGTATGTACATCTTGTATCCACTTGAAGAACGGGGTAACCTTGGATCACAGATCGCCAACTATGAAGTGCTTGTGTGCGCTTCACAGCTTCGCTGGGGTTTCGCTCCTGTGGAACCTGAAGGATCTCTTGCTCAGGGCACCGTCGTCCTTGCTCAACAGCGCGTCGCAAAGACATCGTTCAGATCAAAACTCCGCGATGCCGAGGTGGAGCTCCTCAACACAACCCTTGTTGAGAGTGATATTCCGCGATTCATCCCCGAAGGTGTAATTCTTGACAGAGAGGCCGGTCTTAGAAGATTGGCGTACGTTTCTTTAATTGTCTGTTTTCAGTGTGTTGACTAATTCCAGTGAGATCAAGACTGTCATCGTCGTCGACGATTCAATGTCTGTAAGTAAACCGTTTGGCAGTTTTTAGCAATCTTTTGACTGCCCACTAGATGCAAGAGGGAAGCCTCTGGGAGCAAGCCCGGGAAGCCCTCGCTGGCATTGTCGACATTGCAAATCAATATGGATCCAAAGGTGCCGATATCCACTTTATGCACAGCGATGACTATGCTCCAGACATGCAGGTAATTAGCTTCCTTTGTTTCACAAGAGGCCCATCGGTTGATTGTCGTGTAGTTGAAGTCGGAGGTGATTGCCTTGTTCAACCGAGTCTTGCCCGAAGGCATGCGTCTTTTATATGCATCCACTATGATGTCGTTATAACGGACTCTCCCAGGCGAAGACACTCCCACTGGTGCGAAGCTCGGCCAAATCATTGACCATTACCTGCCTCTTATCGAGCATGAACGCTCTACACATGAGCCGATCACGGTCGTGGTGATCACTGATGGTCTTCCAAGTGAGTTGCGGTTTCATGCTTGTTGATTGCATTGACCGCGTTTACAGCCGACCAACCGGATCTCGAGAGGGTTATCGTTGACGCGGCGCATCATCTTGACCGTCACCGCGTCAAGCACGATATGTTCGGTATCCAATTCGTGCAAATTGGCACCGATCCAGCTGCTGCCGATCTACTGCACAAATTGGATGACCACCTCGTGGATCGTTACAAGATCAGGGTACTCTATTCCTTGTGTTGCCAATCTGTGATAGTTGCTCAATGTCAACCCTGACAGGATATCGTTGACAGCACTCCATATGATCCCGCACAGGGTGCATTCGACACAGAATACATGCTCAAGATCCTTCTTGGTGGTCTTCACTCGGATTTGGATCGTGCTGGATCCACATTGCTATCCCCTGTCGGCAATTCGCGTCCGTATGAGAGATCGCCGCGCAGCCTGAGTGCCAAGCTTGGACCCAATAGCCCTCGTCTTGCAACACTGTCGCCCAGGGGCTTCTGATCTGTTGCATCAAACATGACTACGGTTCTGTTGACTGTGTTTTAGCTAGTGTATCTTGTACATGCGTTATGTTGCTCTATCATGGTCCGCTTACCAGGGTGTGCCATCGTCGTCTGTTTTGACATGAGATTCAAATGTTGCTGACCGTTGCCGCTTGTTGGCTGACTGGCTACCCCTGGTTTCAAATTGCGTGACCTGACTGGTTTCCAAATTTGGATATTCAAGACATGTATTTTCACACGCTCATCACCATTCATTACCTTGAGCGATGGCAAGAGGGCCAAAACAAAATTCGTGTGGCATTTCCGCCACGTCGCTCTCAAACGCCGTCGACAACGTTGACGACGACGACCTCGAGACGATGAGCAACCTCTCCGCCAACGACGACCCCCGCGCATCCTCCCAGTCCCTTGCCGCCCCGTCGCGCTCGCCGTATCTCCATCCGACGCACCAGGCAACCGCGTCGACATCCACCTTCAACACCCATCCCCATCCCATGTCAGCCCCGCCAGCACAGTCCACATCGACCTCCACACCAACACCCACCGCCCAAGGGACACCTCGCATCACCGCGTCACGAAAACCCTCATCTCTCCGACATGCCTCCAACGCTCCTCCGACGGAACCAGTCCAGTCCATCAAGCGCCGACAATCGTCTCCATCCGCAAAAGAGAGCAGGAACAACTACACACCGCAGCCCCGCAAGCGCCACACTCCCCGACTACCTCACAGTGACGATGTGCCCATCGCTCCCGCCACGGCTATGTATTGGTCACGTGCACCTGTACACGGCCTTTTGCCGACGCGCAACATGCGCGCGCACACCGTCACCCTCGTCGACAACGTCGCCTGGCTGTTTGGCGGCTGCGATGACAAGGGATGCTGGAAAGACATTTACTGCTTCGATACAGGTAACCCGCCCCACCCCCTCCAAGCGATCCCGCTGACACCATACCAGACACGATGCTCTGGTCGCATCCCGAGATGGTGGGCGGCGTCCCGCCCCCTTGTCGTGCACACACCGCAACGCTGGTCGACCGCAAAATCGTCATCTTTGGCGGCGGCGAAGGCCCCGAGTACTATGACACAACGTATATCCTAGATACGACCACCCGACGATGGTTTTTTCCCGAGTTTCCGGTCCCGGAGCAACCACTTCCCCCAGGTGCAGATCCGGTGCACCCCGCGCCACGTCGTGCGCATACAGCCGTGTTTTACAATGGCAAAGTTTACGTGTTTGGAGGGGGGAATGGGTTGACGGCGCTCAATGACTTGTGGACACTGGATATGTCTCGGTTGGATACCTCGCCCCGCGATGATGATAGTACGGGAGGCTTGAAATGGACCTTGGTCAAGCCCAAGAGCGAGCCTCCGCCGGCGAGGGGCTATCATACTGCCAACCTCGTCGGAAACGTCATGGTCATCATGGGCGGGAGTGATGGTCGTGAGTGTTTCTCGGATGTTTGGTGCTTGAATTTGGGTATGGCGCACTCTTGATGCTTGTTCTCATTTTCTGAATCGTGTGGTAGATTCGCTGATGTGGACGCGGGTGTCGCTGGCGGTATCGCACCGCCGGTTATCACATACTTCGACGCAGGTCGGGTCATATCTTTTCATCATTGGCGGACACGATGGCACGGCGTATAGCTCCGACATTCTTTTCTATAACCTTGGTCAGTCTTGTGTTTGGCTGGTTGACCGTGCACTGAACAGCTCTTCCAGTGAACCTACAGTATGAGCCTCGCGTGGTCTGCGGCAAGCCACCGAGCGTGAGGGGATACCATGTGTCGATCATCGCGGACAGCAGACTTTTCGTGTTTGGAGGGGTCAGTTCGATTTCCGTTTATGATTATTATCCCGAGCTTATCCGGTGACACAGTTTAATGGGCATGATGTCTTTGACGATGTACACATCCTCGATCTCGCTGGAGCAGCATACCTACCACAAGTCATGAGCTTCCGGATAGACGTTGAGTGACATGACATGACGTTGCCAAATCATCTTCTGGGTTTTAAAAAAATCAACGTTTACCATCCTGGTGCACTTCCTAGCTTCCTTCGCATATAGGTCATTTCTCTTGCACTTCTCCGTTGATCGCATGGGGGCTTTCATATGCGAACGCGCGCTCTCGTTGCATTATAGTTTCATTCCTCTTCTTAGAGTATATACATCATACCATAATTCTACATCTCGCGCTCACCATATTCACGGCATATACACATACCCCATAGGTGTCCAATTTATTCGTACGCTGTGGAACCAACAATGAATACAAATCATTGAAATCCGTCGTAGCCAGGTTGAGTCCATTGGTTCATACCCATCCCGCCCATCATCCCGCCCATACCCATCCCATTCATCATCATGCCCTCGCCCATTCCACCATCCCACACGACGCCCTCTGGATTCTCCCCGCCCATCCACATGGATCCGAGACCCATTTGGCCCATGGCACCCTGTCCAGGAGGATGGAATGGAGCGGTCGCCATTCCATCCATATTCATCCCCATCATCGGCATGTTCATGTTCCCCATCCCCATTCCAGCCATGTTCATGTTCACATTCATGCCCATGCCCGGCCACCCGCCCATCTCCACAGGCATCCCTACTCCGATACCCATGCCCCCCATGCCCATGCCCATCATCGGCGACACGAGCATCTGGTTCTGCGCCGCCTGGTTCTGCGGCACGTTAGGCCTACCCATCCGAGGGGGCCCCAACGAGACCCCACCGCTCACGCCCACGCCAACACCACCGCTGATGCCGCCCCCACCTGGCGGCGCCGACCGCATGGGCGATTTCGGGCGCAAGGTTTCAATCTCGTGCGTGTTGGGCACGACGCACTTGCCCCCGCCCAGCGCGGCGAGCTTCCTGGAAATCTCCTCCCACCCATCCTTGTCCCAGGGGCGCACGCCGTCGGGGATACACGGTGCGCGTTCGCGCGCGAGTTGGGGCACGTGCTCGTGTTCGCCCTCGGCGAGGACGGTGACCCAGCCGCGTCGGAGGGAGGAGCGGGCGCGGCCAAAGATCTCGAGACGGCGGGTGCCGAGACAAAAGTTTTCGATGAGGGTGTACATCTCGGGGGGTTTGCGCGTCGGATCTGAGGGATCGCCTTCCCATATGATCACGTCCGTATCTGGCCGGTGATCAAATAGATGAGCACAGCGCGATCGAGAGGGCCGACGTACCAATGTTGCAGTGCACGAACCAGCTGTCTGTGGATCGTCGTACAGTGCCTTTGATGCCCATTAAACAGTGTTGTTTGGTCCGAGTGAGCAACGACGTCGTCGGTGGATCTGTCTGACATTGGGGTGGGACACAGAAGTGGGGATGTCGGTGCGAAAAAACTCACGCCAGGGCCGCGATTGGAGTGGACGTTGGTTTTGACCCAGACGACGTCCTCGCATCGCCTGTAACCCCATTTTGCGAGGATTTCGCGACCCCGCTCAAGGCCCTCGCCTGCGCCGCTGCCGACCCACATGAAGACAAAGGACGGATCGGCGGCGAGGGAAGGCACTGGGAATTCTTGGAGTTCGTCCCAGCCAAAGGAGGACGAAAAGGGCGGGTCGAGAAGGATAACGTCGAATTTAAAAGGGTGTAATAAGGGGAGCTGTTGCAGGGGTAGATAGCACGACGGGCCTGCATGCGTATCGACCGACTCTTTCTTAAGATTGAGCAAACGCTGTTGCTTTGGGTATCTGTGTGCATCGAGGATCAGGGGGAATAAGGTACTCGGAGATGCGGGCGTACTCTTCAAAGCGGCGTTCGAGCTCTGCGCCGACGACCCAGTTTTGGGGCCATTCGCCGCTGTCGACGTACCTCTGAGAATAGTCGTTGCGGATCGTCTCTTCTTCGGGGACATAATTGGGATAGCGGGCGAGCCGCGAGCGTTTAGCGGGTGGAAGATCTGGTCTTGGAGGGGGTTTCGGACGCGGTGCGAGCTGGGGGGACAAAGGGGACGATGGGGACGGGGAGGGCGATGGGGAGGGTATGAGCGGAAGGCTGAGGAGATCCGGTGGCGGCGAAGGGAGGGCGCGCAGTTGGCGTCGGTTGTTCCGCTGGGCGTTGCGGACGCGGGCGATGAGGTCGGCGTGCGCTGTGAGGAGGTGCTCAGCGGCGACGAGCACGTCGGTCATGGCAGCAAGCAAAGTTGCCTATCTTGGTCACGACTTGCCATGGGGAAAGCGACCAAGTCGACCCGCAAGTTCGCCTCGAGCGGACAACTCAAAAAGACGATCCAGTCACGAAAGAAACACCAGCAGATCAAGAACAAGATAGAGAGCAGACGCGGGGCACGAGGAAAAGGAAAAGATACAGTACGAGCGCAAGACGACGACGACAACAGCGAACCAGAAGCCGAACATGACGCGAAAACCAGGTTTATACACCACTCGGGCTGCTACTATGAGACTAATGTACTTCGTAGCGTCAAGGGAATGACCGTGGATGACTTGCTTGGAGCTGGATTCGTGGAAGACGGTTCCGACGATGAACGGGTATGGCATAAATTGTGCATGAACTCTTCATTCTGAACGATCCATGTTCCACAGATGAGTGACTCTGACGCAAAAGAGGACGAGGACGAGGACGAGGACGACATTGCAGATGACGAGTCTTTTGCCTCGCTCGATGATCTAGAGGGTATGTCTTTCCAGTGACATGACTTACATTGCAAACACCGTCTTCAGACGAGGGGGTCGCGCACATGCACCAACTCTCGAAGCTGGCAGAAAAGGACCCCGAGTTCTACAAATACCTTGAAGAAAACGACAAGGAGCTGCTAGAGTTTACTCCCGAGGAGGCAATGGAGGATGAGAACGAGGAGGATGTCAACATGGACACGCCCGTCCTCACGAAAGACATCCTACGTGGTTGGCAAAAGACCTTACTTGACGCGAGTTTCCCCTTCGTTGATCCTGGCTTGCACTGACACCTTCTCAGTACCGTTCCTTGCGCACCTTGAGAAAGCTTCTCATCGCATTCCGGTCCGCTGTGCGTATGAACGAGGACAATCAAGTCCTTGTCTGGCGCATTGACAATTCAGCAAGTAATGTGTTATTGGACCTCCTCTCACGGTATTGCGCTCACAACATTTCCAGTGTACAACAAGCTCGTCACTACCACTCTTAAATTTACTCCGGTCATTCTTGCCCACCATATTCCCTATAAAACCCTCGCCAACGGCAAATAGTATGTGAAGCATATAATGACTTTTTCCTTTATGCTGATTGTCGCTGTAGTAAGCCGCCTACACAAACAACAAAACAACAGGCTCTCCAGAAGCTTATTATATCTTACTTCAATAACGTCGTCCACCTGATCCCGCAGCTCACCGATAAAGACATGCTTCAACTTGCTTTTTCGGAGAGCGCAAAGATCCTGCCATATGTTACTTCTAGCCGCAAGGCAGTCAAGACCTATTTAAGGGTATTTCCTAGGTTCTCAGCGATTCCACGATAACTAATCAAGTACCCGCAGCAATGCCTGGATGTTTGGTCTTCAGGAGATGACAGCGTCCGAATAGCGGCGTTCTTGGCAATCAGAATGCTTGCAAACGCCGCCGATAATGCCATGTTAGACCTTGTCATGAAGGTGAGGGTCTTGTACTCGACAATTCCGTCACTCACGGTTATCTCAGAGCACTTACCTGGAGCTAGTGCGCTCCTCAAAATCTACCGGCGCGCACAAGCTGCCTTCTATTAATCTCATGAAAAATTCAGCCTCTGAGCTTTTCTGCTTGGGCCATGCTGCGGCGTATCAACATGCATTTGGATACATAAGACAACTTGCAATCCACCTTAGGAATAGCATGAAAACAAAAACAAAGGTGCCGTTGGCCCCTTGCATCGCTTTTGCCCGGGTGCATTGACCAGATTCATTACCAGGATGCATATCGCCAAGTATACAATTGGCAATATGTACATTCCGTCGACTTCTGGGCTCTTGTTCTGGCGAGGGCATGTAGCACGGAAGGACAGTTGGAACGAGGCGAAGAGAGCGAGCTCAAATCTCTGATTTATCCACTGGTTCAAGTAAGCCTGGGTGCAATCAAGTAAGATTACTTATTCCCTGTCTGTGGAATTCCATGACACGTTTTCAGACTCATATCCAACGCGCGATCATACCCCTTTCATTTACACGTTGCTCGATCGATGCTTCATCTATCGCGCCACACGAATACCTATATTCCACTTGCGTCCTACTTGCTGCCTATCATTTCGTCGCAACTTACTTCATCGAGCAAACCCAAGTCGTCGACACTTCGTCCGCTCGACTTTGATTCCAATATCCGCGCGCCAGCACAGTACCTCAAGACGCGCGTCTACATGGAGGGTCTGGTGGAAGAAGCGGCGTTCGTTTTGGCTGAATGGTTGACTAGTGCACCCGTTCATGGAAGCATAGCATTTCCCGAAATTACCGTGTTGACGGTGGTTTCACTCCGCAAGATGATCAAAGCTGCCAAGTCTAAATTAAAGGGTGGCGCACAGAAAGAAGTTGGCGTAGTCAAGGGACTGGTGGAGCGTGCCGAAGAGAGCGCAAAATGGATGGATCAGCAGCGCAAGGGTGTCAGTTTTGGCCCTGGAAAGCTGTCAGGTGTGGAGATGTGGGAGGCAAACCTCAGGGTCGAGGATTCCCCGCTCGCCAAATACCTCAGGGTCCAACAGAAGGCGAGAACGAAACGGAAAAACTTGGTCGACAAG
>JBBPNZ010000995.1:0-12022 GCA_038091195.1 Phylloporus rhodoxanthus
GGGTAAGATGAGTGCAAAGGGGTTCATGTTGCAGGAGGGACCGATCATAAATATGCTGCGGCAGATTCATGGGCCAGCCAAGTCAACGCGTTCCGTCAGGGAGCTCTTGAAGCGGTGGCACCCTTGAAGAGCCGAGAGGTGGACCCACACATCCCACGCGAGTGGACTACAGAATCTATATTGTTGCGACAATGAATGACATTACAATTATTTCGAGCTCAGAGCATGCTGAAGTGCCTCGTAAACGTCCGCCTCTATCCGAGCCTCCAGCTTGTCTTCCTCTGACCCATTACCAGCAGTGACCCTCAGTGCATCCTGGAGATTGGCACGAACAGCCTTGATCCAACAACATCAGAAAAGTTGGACATTTTAAAAAACAACAGCAGACCTCGGGCGAGAAAGCGTCCAACGGTGCACCTTCGACCACGTTAATTGTCAATTTGTTACCCGGATGAACATTTGCAAAACCACCCGACACTGCAGAATTCAGGAACGACACCGTGTGTGTTATTGCGTTGCCTTACCGAACCATTTTTTCGACGTGTTTCCGGACTCGATCACCTCCACGATACCAGGACGAAGAGGTTCAATGGAGGGGACGTGGTTCGCAAGAATGCCCATATCTCCGGATGCGGCCGAGATGTTTACTTGGACGACATCTTCAGAAGTAAAGATGGACTGCGATGGACTGTCAGAAGCGTAGGCATAAGTCGGTGGCGACGGACCTGGTGCGGAAGGACGAGCGAAAGTTTGATTTTGTCGGAAACCTCAGCGTAGCCGCGTCTCTGAAGACTAAGTGTAGAAGGCGCGCGTTTGGCGACAGACGAAAGCAAACGCAACGCAGGCATCTTGAGTGAGTACAAATGAAGTGTCAGTCAACTCTCGCACTTCGGACGAAGCCGGTAGAGCCATCACGTGACCTCGAAAATGAATTGAATTGAATGAACGTCTACCTTGAACGTCTACAGTAATAGTAATAGTAATAACAAGTCTATTGTACTCTCAGGGCTCGAACTTTGATTCATGCAAATCATTGACTTGCGAACGGGAGTAGTCTTGCGGAAGAAGCTGTGGAACACGTAGGACGCCCCTCTCACTGGAGACGAACTGTCAGGAATTCTGATCCCCCCCGTGCGTGAGATACATACATCTCGTCAACCGCGACCATGAGATCGTAGTTTATTTCCTGACTGACCACCGAGTCAAATTTGTACGACGGGTGTGATCGAACAAACTGTCGCATCCAACTCGCTGTGGTTAACAGGGAGCCTGACATACATCAAGATCACCGAAATTATAGCATGATAACTTGAATACTAACCATTTGCGCGACGACGGATCAAGTCAAGGTATTTGTTGATCTGCAGGCTCTCGGATGGCTCCATGTCAAGCGTTTCGAGGTATGCCTCTACAAGTCCGAGCAGTCCGGGAAACACGCCCTATGATGACCTGTGATACCCATGGGACAGCGCAAGTGTATTCAGTACTAACCTTTCCGTTAAAGATCTCCTCCATCGACATTTCCTCGTATTCTTCCTCAATGGGAGTATCTACAAGAATAGCCGGGCGAGGAACGCGGGGAAAACAATTCCGCAACCTCCGTTCTTTCGGAGGAATGCCATCCTGCCATTCGACAGGCGAGCACGATCCGGACGACGACGGAGTGCTTCTCGTAGGTGTTATATAGCCTGGCGGTAACACGTTCTTCCGGAAGAAGAACTTGCCGGTATGAATGGCGTCTCGTTTTTGCGCTCGATGCATATTCTCATCAACCTAGCGGACATCAATCGCAACAGTAGGATAAGAGACGGTGAAACCATACCTTGGAGATGGGGACGTAAAAATTGAGGTTGAATGCAAGGATAGCTCTAGACAGGAGTACGATGAAGATTGCAAATGCGGCATTCTCGAAGTCGGTCAGTTGTACTTCCATGCTGCGGAACTCAACTCGCCAACCGATGGGGGAGTGAGGTGGTGGTGGTTTGAAACGGAGAGTTTGCCAGTTCGTAGATTGGAGGTTCTTACCAACATTTTGGCATTGGATGTTACGCAAGATTGGCAGTACTCACCTCGAAATGATCATTACTGGTTTCATCATCCTGGTTGAGGGTTTCCGAAAAAATTACCAGAGGATCACGGATAAAAATATGTGCCACATGCTTGGAGAGCAATTCGTCGATACCTTTAAATATGTGTAAGCATTGGGCTATCAGCAGCCATTTTGAACATTCTACACACCATGATTGAGGAGACGCGCGTAGATTTCTCGGTCATAGGGGACATTGGTGTCGTTATATGCTGGCTTATTGTCCCAATCCGTTGATAAATACAAGTCGACGCTATCGTAGCGCGACTTTGGAATAATATATTTATTCTCTTTTAATTGCTGTTTCGGTGAGATCAATCTCAAAATCAATGTCGACAGAAGCTGATTAATTTACCATGAGACCGCGCTCCTCCGCGGTACGGTCATCCACGCTGCCTGCGATGACATTCCATCGGCAATCAACGTCCGAAAGATAACCACGCCAGATAGGGCTAGCCGCAGTCAGAGCTAACTGTATAGATGGATAAGCAGGGATGCATATCTGTGCCTGAACTTTGTATACCATAATTGGCCCCACTGGGATCAGGGCGTCGTACAAACGCCTCGCCTCCTCAACATTACAGCTCTGGAAAGTGAGTTGCAAACAACAACAACCCATCCCGAAACCCATCGCATCCATATAAATATGATCTATTAAAGCAGCACCATTCTTTGCCTCTGCGGGATAAGGTAAGCATCATTTTGAACCCTTTGCACGCAAGAGGAACATTACCAAGATCTTCTGGGTACAAAGAACGCTGCCATGGTATTGTGGGGTCAACAAATGGCCTTGGTGTTCTCTCATCAATGAAAATAGGAAGATTGATGGCAACTTTAGAGCCCCTCCTGGTTCTAATGTTAGCAGTTAGGGTCCTATGACACATTGAGCAAGCAAGCAAAATTGACTACAAATGAACACTGACGGAAAACGGGCATGTGGATTGGTGATCTCCTCTGGTAAAAATAGACTATGACTAGACTTTGCGCCGTCGGGGCTGAAATAGGGATCTGTAAAGACACCTGGAGCACCCAGACGAGGGAAAGAGGTGATTGTGATAGGTATTTCGTTGGCGTTGAGATATCTCCTGGCAAGCTGGCGTCTTATAGTCGAGATTAGCAAAGAGTATAAGAAAGGGAAATGAAACGCATGCCTATAATGCATGTTGGATTGCACGGAGAGTAGATCTTGAATGGAGCCTGTGTATGGGGAACCTGGAGTTGACTCCAGCATATATCTCCCATACTCGGGGTGAAAGGTGCGTATTGTAATTCTAGGACGGAGGGAGTTGGATGGAGGAGAGAACGGGAACTCCAGCTTACGAATCCGGGGTATCATCCTTGAGATCAGAGACGATCTTGCTGAGCTTCTCGAGAATCTCAGTCTGACGGAGAGAGACTTTGGCATTCTTGGTTTTGTCGTCAAAGGCGACGACCATGTACTCTACCTGAGGATAGGTGAGGGCGGACAAGAGGAGTGGGAGGTAAGGAGTGGTACCTCGTCACCCCACAGGAGTTCGTCTCCGTGTCTGTCCTTGACTCTATCCCAAGTGTGGAGGAACTGCGTGATGCCATGTTCTCTGACATGGTTGGCATAGGACTTTGCCTCGTCCCATGAGAGCGGTGTTCCGAGAAAGAGGAGACCCATATCGTGAATTTGGGAACGGCAGTCAAAAGGGCAACGTATTTAAACTGCAGCTACATAACCTTACTCATGCTAGTTGTGGACCGACCTCGGGATATTTGTACAAAGATTTGTAAGATACACCATCGGATCAATTGACGCGGTTATCTAATATCACTGTGAGGGCAGTGCACTTAGCCACTTCCCCCGTTCGTTGTCCACTTGAGTATGATCTTGAGCGCAAGCAGAACGTGTCTCAGCGCACGCGTCCATGCTTCTTCCTGGCTGAACTGCAGTTTGACCGACGCCTCCCCGATCTTGTCCTTGACAACCCTGTTCACACATCAACGCTATCCGTCGCCTCATCTCCGTTGCCACTCACTGATGAGGAAACTCAACACTTCCGTCCTGGGACTTGACATAGTCCATCAGTTGTTTTAGGCATTCCAAAAAGGCAACCATCGCAAAATCGAAGCGGCGATTGTGCAATAACCGTCCGAGGTGCAGATCTCCGGAACCATATAGTTCGTATGTCACCTTATCGCCGCTCGTGCGTTCAATCCGCGAAAAGGATCCCATCGGGATTAAACGGTAGCTGCGATTCCCTGTCAGTTTCATCTTCGATGAATTGCATGCAGCATACTTGTCAAATGTAAAGTCTAGTTTCCGCGCGATGGTATACAGTAGCAGCAGCGTCTGCCCCCATGCTGCATTGATCTCCAACCACTCCACCTATACCACAAGGTCAACATTTTCTTAGAGAAATGCATTGGGGGCACCCACTGGAACACTGGATACTCGCCCAAGTCGTAGACCATTGATGGTCCCAAAGACCCCATCATGACCAATGCAGAACGCATCGTTGTACACATTGGTACGTTCCAATTTCTCGTATGCGGCATAGTCCGCGGCGTATGCTGCCCGCAAAGATGAAAGGAGAGCAGCTTGGCCAGCAGAGGCTATCTGATGCTCGTTGTGCGCACGCCAGAATCTAGCAAGGTCAGTCTTGGTGCTGGATATATTGAAAACACTAACTCGGCTTCCTCCTCCTCCAGGACTCGTTCTTCCAACTCCAACACACGCAGCTCCTCATCGAGTTGCTCTCTTTCCCGCTCGGCTTGCCTCAGTTGCTCAATCGCCACTCGCTCTTCTGCCTTCAATTTCTCAACCTTCTTCTCCGCTTCATCCCTGTTCATGTTCTGACTTCCACGCTCCTTTTCCTTCTTTAATTCTTTTTCAAAGGCCATATAACCATCACGCTCTTTCTTGGTCTCTTCTAGCTGTCTTTGTAAAGAGGAGAGAAGAATCTGCGTGCATTCGGCACAAAGCGGATGATCAATGTCAGCACGAGTCGACAGCAGATTAAAGAGACGCATGGTGGAACGCAGGTGGTGTGATATGGGTGTCGGATTCGGTGGATTGAGTTCGGTTTGCGAGGGTGCTGATGACGATGGTGGTGGCAGTGGACCCTTTGATTGCACATTGCTAGAAGGTTGGGCGGCCGGTCTGGGGGTGGTATTAGGGGTTGTTGGTATGTTGCGGATGACGCTGTCCTGCAGGAGCACAAATGACTCGTTTGGAGCCGGATAGTTGCGCTGGGGTTGCTTTCCCTGTGCACGCGAGGAAAGGGGGGGTGAAGATCTCGCATTGTCATGTTGCACTGCAAGCTGCCACGCAGCTTTAGAGGCGGGGGAAGAAGGGAGGTGGGCCAACTGTTCGGCCTCGGATACATACATCACACGTGTTGAGAGTGCCACTGGGGGGGATGCTGCGAGCATGTCATACTGAGATGGTGAAAGGTCTACGAGAGACGCGTCAAGCTGAGCACATTCTGAGTGATCTTGTCCACAGATATCCAAAGTACGTACCTGCAGGGGTTCCTTGCACTGCTGACAGACGTAGCTCATTGTGGACCAGTACAAGTGTGACTCGGACAAGTCACACCCTTTCGGTTCCAACACTGTTCTTAGTTTCGACCAAGCACATCTGGCGTCTGCAGGTGAGTAAGCTCCTGCCATTGGCCTCATTGCAGTCTCCAGTTGATGTTTCATTGATGGCCCCAAAAACGCGCTCCTTATCGCGTTTATGTGCGACATACACGCACCACCTTTTCTCAGCGTCACAGCGTCTGCTTGCCACCTGTCCTTGGATCCATGTTTACGGACTTTTTCTTGACGCGTCTTTCCCTCAGAGATTTTCTGTGTTGACTACTCAAAGGGTTTTTCCTCTTTGGTTCCGCGACAGATCCACCTTCATACATATCGCATACCAGTTCCCCTCTGCCACCCATCGTTGCGCTTGATGACACTCCTTACATTTCCGTCAGCTGCAACTCGACAACCAATGGGGTATCGACGATACATGCGTTCCGCATGGCTATGTACACTCACATATAAGAAAGCTCCGCCTTCCAGTCGTTCAGGTCACCTTCAGATCATCTCGTGTCCCTAGCCGAAACAATAGGCAAGCGTCCCATTATCCTTGGTCGCCCATCACCAATACATGTATAGATGGCTTCCCGACTCTTCGCACTCCTCATTGGAGTCGACAACTACAAGTCTGGACGTATCTGGAACCTCGAGGCCTGTGCTGACGACGCACGGCGCATGATGCAGTGGTTGATGCATGACTTCCAAGTTCCAGCCACCAATATTGCTCTCTTGGTCAACAAGGAAGCCACCAAACGTCGCATCGAGGACGTTTTCATGAGCCATCTCGTCAATAATCCCACGATTTCCCATGGAGATGCCCTCCTTGTCTACTTTGCCGGTCATGGCAGCAACATGCCCGCGCCACGCGATTGGTGCGAGGGCAAACCACGCCACGTTCAGATTTTGTGCCCTTATGACCATGATACCAAGGGTCCTGAAGGCAGAGTTGCAGGCATCTCTGATCGTTCCCTGTGTTCTATGCTTGACGAACTCAGTGCTGTAAAGGGAGACAACATCACGCTCATTCTCGATTGTTCATTTTCGTCTTCTCAGCTGGCTGGGAATGCCCACGCTCGACGTGGCGTTCGATGCACGCCTACCGAGAAGGCTCATTGCGAGGACCTGTTCAATGGTTTATGGAGGGGCGCCATTGGAAAGAGGTTCAACGGAGAAAACGGATTCTACCAGGTCGACTGCACCTCCCATACGCTGCTGGCAGCGTGCAAACCCGACGAAATGGCAACGGAATGGAAAGAAGGAGGCAGATTCACTCAGGAGTTTCTGGCGATGAAAAAGGCAGTGGCACTCCACAAGCTGAAATACCTCGAAGTCTCAGAGTGCGTCCACCCAGCCGGCCACGCTCTACAGCACCCAGTCTGCGTAGGCCGACACCGAGATCGTGTGCTGTTCAACGGCATTCCTTTCGTCCCAGACACGAACTTTGTTCCGGTAGAAGGGGACAGCGCTGGCCTGCGCCTACAAGTAGGCGAGATTCATGGTGTCACAGTGGGAACAGAATTCAGTGTCCATTCCCACAATTGCTTTGGGTCACTGAACCCGTCACTTGATAGCTTCCGAGTGTATGAGGTACACCCGACTTGGTCCCTCGCCAAACGAAAAAGCATCAAGAAATATGGCGGCCAACTTGGATCCTGGGCACGTATTACGCGGTGGAACACCCGCACTCCCTTTCGAGTTTACATGAAGAAGACCTACATGAAGAAGACTTGTTCATCTATTTTCCGTCATCTTTTCTGCCGCCCAAACCCCGATGAACTCGATGGCATACCAGTCGAAGCTGGGCTCAACATTGTTGAGGTGGAGAATTACAGATTGGCTGATATATCTGTTGGGGTGCACTCTCGGGATGTTCGGGTACAGGCCCTCAACCAGCTTGCGCCACCCCACCCTTCTGTGCTGAAAATAGAGAAGAAGGATAAGGTGCGATCAGCACTCATCCTAGACGGAGCCGCCCGTTATCACATGCATCTCCACCGTACGAACCCCGAAAATCCCTTTCGAGATCAAATCCAGCTTGAGCTCTACCTTGTCGATCCCCAGAACCAAAGACGGGTTGGACAAAACCTGTTGATTAATGGAAGGGCTGATCTCGTGCACACTCAGAGCAATCCATATACTCTTGTCCTCCGAAATCATTCTGACAAGGACCTCTGGCCATATCTTGCCTACATGGATTCCAATGGAGTCGATATCCACCTTCTATACCACCCGCAACCATCTTCTCCCACTTCAACCCTCCCGAAGCACGGAAGTCTGGAGATTGCACTAGGGTCTTATTCTCTACCTCGACTCGACTCCGGCTTCCTGAAATTATTTGTGTCGACTTCATACACTTCCCTTGGAATGTTAGAGCAGAGTGCGAGCACTATCCAGCCTTCTGACGCGGAGGTCCCCGTTCCTCAGATCCTTCAGCCTGGAAGCGACGGTCAGGAATGGGACACTGCCCTTGCAGCTTTGAAATTTTCAGATGCAACCCAAGGTAAGCCCTGACCTAGTTGAGCTCGGTTGGTGCACGTATGTATGGGTATACGACGTTAATCTAAACGGATACATAGTTTCTGTAAGGTACCGAATCTACCTACTGCACAGCCACGTCAGACATGAGTAGGCTCGGAACAAATGGTTGAACTCGACAACAATTGAACACCTTATTGGACCCACTCGGCGGGCTCTTCACAGGATTACCAGGAAAGCGTGTGCATGAAGTCCGAAGATAACATTCAACATCCACCGCCGGAACCATCTCAAGAGTCTGCCAGTCTCCTCAAACGCCTTGCTGGCCCTTCGTCCACCAAGGCTGGGTCCGTTCGTAGAGTTCCAGCCAACAGCCACGAAAACTGATTCATAATATTACGACTTGTCCAGGCTGGTCCAGGATCAAAGTGAGATCAACCGCATCATCGCCGAAGTTTCGAAAGGCTCCAAGTTTTACGAGGCAAGCAGTTCGCTAACGCGCTTGAGACGACATGCGTGACCATGCCCCGCCAATTAGAACGAGAAGAGGAAAGACAAGGAACTGTCTGAAAAGATTGCCAAGATTCTCAAGCAACGCGATGAAGCCTTGCACGGCGTGGACATTCGTACGTCGTATCCCGAGCATGCCATCGTTGGCTCTCCCAGACATGGTTTCAGGAGCGGTAGAGAAACACGTGGACTCTATCGTACGTGCGGGACATTGTAGCCTCCGTTGCCATTCATGTCCTCCTTGCCACAGATTGAAGAGCTCAAAGATGGGCATGACCTCAGTCAGACGATCGTGCATGTTGACATGGACGCGTTTTACGCCAGCGTAGAGCTTCTTCACGATCCGTCCCTTGAAGGGAAACCGTTTGGTGTACGACTCACGAGCACGTCTACCTTGCAATCGTTGACGACCATCCAGGTTGGTGGCGGCGTGCTTTCCACTGCCTCTTACGAAGCACGCAAGTACGGCGTTCGTTCCGGGATGGCAGGTGAGAGCGAGAACAGTGCGTGCTTATGGTTTTCTTTGACGCAGTCGTGTAGAATTCGTTGCTAGAAAACTCTGTCCAGATCTCATCGTCGTCAAGCTCAACTTTCAACGCTACTCCGAAATGTCAAAACGTTGCATGACGATTTTTCAGAGATATGACCCCAACATGATGGCTACTGGTTGCGACGAGGGGTACCTGAAGTGAGTTGTGTGACGATACTCTGCCAATGGACTCAAGCATGCAAAGTATCACACAGTACTGTGAGGACCATCAGATTGACGCAGAAACATGTGTGCAGGAGATGCGCGCCGCTGTTCATAGTGAAACGCAGCTGACGGTGAGCGCTGGTATTGCGCCCAACAAGGTTTAAAACTGCCATGTCATACTCCCCTTGAGCTGACCTAGATTCAGATGCTAGCAAAGGTTGGCGGATAACTCTAGTCATTTTGTTGGTAACTGAGCAACTTATACATAGATCTCTTCAGATAAAGTGCGAATGGTTCATGAGGTTAACAAAGGAACCTCGCTCACTCCTTCTACAGAACAAGCCTAATGGACAGTTTCATCTTCCTTTTGATCGTGACTCCATCAAGATGTTTATGCATGACTTATCCATACGTAAAGTGCCTGGGATAGGTCGAGTACACGAGAGACTTCTTGATGCTATTGGTATCAAGGTACTTTTTGAAATATGACACTGGCCATTCTGACTGCTCACCACGAGTTCTATTTCTATAGACTTGTGGGGACATTTACACTCGGAGAGCAACGTTGTATTTGATGGACAAGCAGTTCGGATTGCGATTCTTGCTCAGGACGTACCTAGGGATCGCTTCTAATGTGGTCCAAGCAGGAAGACGAGAAGAGCGGAAGAGTATAGGCGCAGAGAGGTAACGAGGAATTGGTCGAGTGTTGTGCACATGCTAAGTCCATTATTAGGACATTTCACGCCTTGAGCGATAAACAGATGATTCTTTCAAAACTGGAGGATATTGCCGAGGAGCTTGCAGGGGATATGGTATCAGGTGGATGGACAGGAAAGACTGTCACACTCAAGTATAAACTCAATACCTATGAAGGTAATGGTCTTGATTATTTGGCCCTTTCCTTGCGATCGATGCGTTTTATTTGAGTCTTTACTAGGGCAAAATCGTTCGACCGCTGGGTGAGCCAGAAGAAAGAAGATCTCTTTGCGGTAAGGGTGTCGTCCCCATAGTGATTCCCTGATGAATGGGTGATTTGTCAGATTGGTAAAGAACTCTTACTCCCGGAACTTCCACTAACAATCAGATTGATTGGACTGCGAGTAACAAAGCTCAAAGATCTACATGCCGCAGAGCCCCCGGGTGGGATCAAACGCGTAAGTGCCAGAATCAGACTGATGAACAGGAAACACCCAGACAGTACCGTGTATTTAGTTTCTCGAAGCCTCGAGCTCGCCACGGAAAAAGGCTAAGTTGGAGGAAGAGGTAGAAGGGCAAGCCGAACCACCAGGGGAAGAGGATTCCATGCCAGGGTTCTTCGAAGAGGAGAACTTTGAATTGGACCACCTTGGATATGACGATGAATCCATGGATGACCCTGACGATTCTGTGTCGACACTATCGAAGCCGCAATCCAAACCGCGCTCAGGGATTAGCTCTTCATCTCTTTTCGGAACACATGGCAGAGACACTTTCCAATCATCCGGGTCGAGTCTTCCTGGTCAAGAGGCAGAACACCACACCTGCCCCATCTGTAATAAGCAGTTGAAAACAGACAATCAAGGACTCAACGCTCACGTTGACTTCTGCTTGAGCAAGGGTGCTATTCGGGAAGCGCAGGCGGAAGCGAGCAGCCCAAGGAAACAGAGCTCAAAACCGACTGTACTAAAACGGTTCACGTGATCTTGTTATATGTAGACTAGGTCGTGTTGTTGTGGTAGAAAAGCATGCGAGCATGTCGCGTCCTCCGCAACGTTGCCCGGACAAGCACCAGTACAGTTAATCTAGCCAATACCATCCAAGCCCGTTCTACAACTCACTCAGTCCACAATCATGTATTGCACGAACACGAGCGTGTATCCGTATTGTTACGGGCGACACTGTCGCTCCTACCGCGAACACTCTCTACTGCAGCAGATGGCACATTGGGACCAGAGTCATCGCTTTTCTGGAGCAACATACTCGAGAAATTTATCACAGAACTAGACTCTGGTTCAGACCAGCCTTTGAAGGCTACCATTGCTGGTGAGTTGTCCTATGATCATCCGTTCATCCTGGAACCACCTTCTCTTCATATAGTCTGTGGTTTTGACAAGTGGGCTGGCTCGCACGACTTGATCACAGCCCTTTTAGAAGACCCTTTCTCTTCCGATCCTACGTATACCGACATTTTGCGCAACCGGTGGAAGAATGCTCCCAGCTGCGTAAATATTGAGTAAGCCACCCGTTCTTCTCCACTCGTCAATCAATGCCATACGGGCTCTATGCAGGTATGGTAAACCCAGCGCGTTTGGGGGAGAGTTTTCTAGCCCGTCAGACTGGCTTCTGCGATTCCCACATCCCATTCAACTCACTGAGCTCCCCGACCTTTCATCCTTGTCCGGTGTTCGCGACGAAACGGATAATATGCTGCTGAACAGCGACGTGCTTTTGCTACTCTTCGACCCCATTGTCACTCCTTTCTCCGACCTGACTCTCCGCGCCAAGCATTTGCTCAACAAGCCAAATACTGTTTTAGTACTGACGTCTGGCTCGATTTCCGACCTTCACCGTCGGTCCGTTTCCAAAACGCTGTCTAATCTGGGGTGTCAACCGGGACACGTCCTATTCGCGGATCCGAGACAAGCGCTGGACGCGGTCAATGCCTTGCAAGCCAACCCGACGTTGCCCTCCGCGATCGACAGATACCAAAGAGACTCCCTTTGTTC
>JBBPNZ010000996.1:0-12007 GCA_038091195.1 Phylloporus rhodoxanthus
GACGTGGAATCGTTCCTCTACGTGCTTTTTCTATTCTTTTTCTCCTATGCAGGGCCACTCTCAGAGACACAGTTGCGTGAAGCAGATCAAAATGGCTTTACGCAGGCAATTGGGTCGGGGCGGCTGCCCCACATGAGAAACTGGCCAAAAGAATATGCAGATTGGGCAGATGGCGATGCGCGACACATTGGTAACCAGAAGTTCGCTACTATTGGGTGTGGTGATGCTGGGAAGCAAATTACTGCAAGTGACGAGTTCAAGGCTTGTCTGAATGATCAATGGCCAAAGGAATTGCACAAAGCGATCCGGAACCTAATTTCGTCTTCTTTTACACTCTTCTGGAAAAGCATGCCACATGCGCTTCCCAAAGCATCACGCACAGAGGTCTCGCATGTTGATTTCACTAGGGTATTGGACAAATGGCTGGACAAATACTCTGATCTAGAAGACAAGTTTTTGAATTGTCCCTTCAAGCCAGGTATGTTGAGTGTTCCTTTTTACCTCAAGCCACCTGTTCACGACATATGATACTTTGTTTGCTATCAGGAAACAGCGCAGCGCTGTCATAGAATGCAGGATGACTGGATCTGGCCACGTTGATGTTTTATTCTTTCACCGACGTGATGACTATGATGAACACAAACTATATTCCCCTGTATGCCGTGCAGTACGCTGCTAGAATTTATTAGACTGGAATCTTCAGCGGGCGCCCGGTGAATGGATGTGAATTCTCAGGTTGAGAGTATCGTGGCCTCGTCACAGCGCCTATTTGAAAGTCTTTGCTTACTAGTTACTATAGAAGGTTCCTCCTTTCCTTCCTCACATCGCGTGCAACGTATAAATGGGTTTTCTCTGTAGCCAGATGTCGCTGCCATCTCAAGACTGAACTGGTCCCACCCAGAATTCGGCACGGTCATCGCGTCTACATCGTTCGATCGCACTGTCGAGATTTGGGAACAGGCCTCGTTTGCCGCTGGCGATGTTCAGTCCAATGGATCAATCCATGCACAGGCAGCACTGTACAGCAGTAGCACTTCCTCGAGATGGGTAGAAAGAGCAGTCTTGCTTGACGCGCGTGGTACACTGAGAGCAGTGGGATTCGCTCCCCATCTGAAGTTGGTATGTGTCAATCTGCGTTTGATGCTGTTCTTCTAACTCGACCTCGTCCAGGCAACGGTCTTGTCTGACAACCATCTCAGGATATACGAATGTCTAGAACAATCATCGTTGGCTACCTGGCGACTCTGCGAGGAGGTAGATGTTACGACGCTCCCTTCTATGATAATATGAGATCCTATTTCCACGCCCAGCTAATGCATCCCAAGCTCGGAATGCACAACATTATGATGGACTTCCGAAGTAACCCAGGCTTTATTTTTCATTACTCGCGGGGATTCGAGGCTGGCGGCATAAAAGAAGCCCAGCCGTGCAAGAAATCTTAACTCTTTATCGCGTCGTGGCGATGGGCTGGACGTGTGCGAGGAGTTTCTCCTTGGCCTTGCGGTGATGCAACAATGCAGTGACGGGTGTATCCGATGAGCCTCTTGCAAAACGGATATAGACACAAACGATGAACTTGGGAATGCCGACTGCGTCGGCGAACACCTTGCTTGCCCTTTACATAAGAGTGTTGGTATGTCAGACAATATATTGCTCACTCTAACCTCCAGGGGATCCGCTTCGTCGTACTAATCATCGCCCCTGGGTGGTACTAATGAATATCTATATACTACAGGAAATCAAGCGAGTAAACTGGTGTGCATGAGGGCGTGCTGGCAAATCACCTCGTCCTCGTGCGAGACGAGACGACAGCGGCACGAGGGCAGAGGCGAGTGGGCTGGAACGCATGGGCACATTGAAACGAGGGCGCCGTGTGGGCGCCTCGTCCTTGTGATGTGAGGCGAGACGAGGCAACGGGCAACGGCAACACGAGGGCGGAGGCAAGTTAGCGAGACCACGTGGACGCATTGGGGGCTGCCGCTTCGTCCCTGCGTGAGATGAGGCAAGGGAAGAAGTGGGGGCGAGCGGGTAAGAATGCGTGGGCGCATCAGGAAACTGGCGTTGCGTGCAAGTATGGTTGCCTCGTGAGGCGATGGCTAGGCGAGTGGGCGAGAGCGGGCGAGCGGACTGAGGAACAGGCGAGGGCGACACAAGGGTGGGCAAGAGCATATGGGCGCGCCGAGGAACGGTTGAGGGGGTGCATGCATGCCGCCTCGTCCTTGCGCGAGACGAGGCAAGGCGATGGCTCGGCGAGGGCACAAGTCAATGGCGATAGCGATACAAGGGGAGGCGAGTGGGCGAGAATGTGTGGGCGCGTTCTTTACCCCACTACCACTCACGCCGTACAACACAGAACAAGGTTCCATCATCCCCTTCATGTCGTACTTGACCCGTTTTCATGTTCGGTTCGATGCCGCAATCCTGGACACCATCGGCGGCCGCAAAATATGGGATGCAGGCAGGCTACTTCTTAGCCGATCCATTCATAACCTAGCGCGCCATGTCGGCACCCAGTTCACCGCGCGAGTGGGCGTCTTTCGGGCAGGCGTGTGCGCGCGCTACGGCCCGGGGGCGCCAATGACTAGCACCCACCAGCACGAAACCATGGGCAAGGAAAAACAGACCAAGGCGAAACCTCGGCCCGTCAATTACTCGTGGGTGAACGTGGTATCAGATGTTGACTGGGAGGAGAGACATCCATGATACGCTGTGTGCGGTAATGCGGGTGGCGATGGAGGAGGTCAAGCGGGCCGCCGGATTTCGTGAACAGAGAGCGGCAGACACAAAACGGGAAGGCGTCAGACACTTAAAAAGGCAATTTTTTCCGTCGTTATACACTTCCCACGGACTTTTGGGGGTGCAAGGTCACCTGTGAGATTGCCATGATATCATGTCAATAAGGTACGGAGAGACAAACGAAGAAACACGATACCATATTCATGCAGTAGATGTCATTGCGAAACATGATTTTCCAATCCTTTTCGTCGTCGTTGTCAATTCACTGTCTCCGTCACAATTCAATGACAGTACGTGCCAAGTTGTACTATCGTTCACACTCTCCGAACAAGGCATCAGAGGATGAATTATCGTATCCAGGCAGAAGGTGATCCGCCTCTGGCTCATATCAGGGAGAGGTATGGTAGGGAAGGACTCGTCTGTGGATGGTCATTATGGCAGTGTTTCGGCACGACGCCGGTTACTATAGAGGCTGGGTTGGGAGTGGGACAGGGAAGGTCTCTCGCACGGGAAGCCTTTTCCGCGTGCAGAAGTATGTCTGGGCCTCATCTCGCATGCCAACATGCGGCAGGCTCGCCAATCTTGGCTGACACGGACACCGTAATAAGGAAGAAGATGGTCCCCGGGAGGTCGAATCTCAGGTTCCGAATCGGACTCTACAGGGTCCTCCTTGCCTATGTCAAGGTCATGCAGCTCATCTGCCAAGACACCTGGGAGTCCAAGGGTGAAGCTGACACCGAAGCATTGAGGATTTCTATGATATACTCCAAGACAACAGCAACGACGGGATCTTGTCCTGAAAGAAGATTGAGAGTAGAACCTGTTACAAATTGGAGGTACCGAATAACGGTGTATGGACCAACAGTGCTTAGGATGTAAGCAAGCGCTTGGGAGGCAAGGGAAGAGACAGAAAGATAGAGAGGTCGCTAAGAGAAAGGGATGTATGGATGGCATGTCCGAGGGAGATCCAATGAAGGCGGGGCATAAGAGGATGGAGAGCGGTTACTGATTGGGATGAGCGCTGGGGGCGTAGAGGCGTACGATGCATATCCGACTAGGGAGAGTGAGTCAATAGCAGAGAGAGATGGAAATATACCTGGGGGTGTTATGATATTGCGGTCATTAATCGTTTGAATATGTCGTGACTCGAAGAGAAGGAAGATTCGATGAAGCCCGGGAGCGAAGTACACATTCGACGAGGACGAGTCTGTGTGGCTTGTAGCGAGATGACCACATATCATTGGATACCGGTTAATCTGGTAGCAGGACCCTCTGTGAGTATTATTCATTCCAGGGGCGTCCACACTCGTCATACGGAGTTGGCGGTGCTATTTCAGTAATGGAAATGCTAGCCTCCAAAGCGGAATGGTGGGCTCCTGTTTCGTGGTGCATGGCTCTTACGCAGTGTCTATCAGACGCGTGACGGAGACAATCATTAGAGACAATTCAGAAGGCAATCCAGCACAGCCACACTGATTGCTCTTTCCAAACAAAGCGTCCATCATCACGTCCACAACATCTGCAAGACCATTGTCCATCGTGTCAGTATAAGACTCGGACGAGTATCGACGGTAAGTCCAGTATACCGTCTCCTCCCACTTCACACAATGGCTATTACGACGTCCACACTTGCTAATGATGCAACCAGCTCAGTAGCAAGCTCGAGAAAGTACACGCGAATCCTTAACATCATCGTACGTTTATCCTACTTTGTACCTTATCTATATCAATGTGTTATACGTTCAGCGAAACATGACCGATTGTCAAAACCGCGAATATAACAAGGTGGAGGAGCCCATCCGCACGATAAGCAACCCCTCTCCTCCGAAAAAGACGGCTGCGAATAGATACCCCGGCCAGCCACATACCCGTACACCACTAGACGAAGCGATATCGCACGAGCTGGCAAGGGCTCGATACCTCATGCACGATCTCGCGGACCACATTTTCGGTCACGTCGTGTCGACCGAGTTGGCGACAGAAATTCTACAAGAGTTGATCCAAAAGAAGTTCGTTGAAGTTTCGGAAGTTCGGGAAGCCACTGGCACTCGTGGCGACCGTGGTCTCGAGGTTCTACTCCGTCCACAGTCGGACGACGTTAAATGGGCCATTCAACAGGCGTTTAACAAGGCAGATCTGCACGATTGCGACACTCGTGACACGGAGAGCGGCGACGGGGATCCAGGACCATCTACAGATACGAAAGGAAAGAATAAGCAGACTGACAGAAAGGGAAAAGGAAAGCAGAAGACGACGACGTACAAATTCAAGTGGATGACATTCCCAGGAGATCCTCTGAAAGAAGAGGATCTCGTTACCTTCATGAATGATATCACCGATCGTGCCTTCGAATTCGCAGAGCCAAAGCTAGCTGCAGAGCACAAAACATTGCGTCATCGCCTCGCTGCTCCAAAGGACAGGACTCACGCAGTGCCATTATCGTATGAACCGGACGGGGAAGACATGAGACCCGACTTCCTTTTATTGCCTATCGAAGCGTTCAAAGATGACTTCAAGTCGGTCGACCAAAAGTATGTCAACTTTACCGCCGCACGCATGGTCGGCGAGTCGAAGAACAAGGACGTCACGGCGGGGATCCAACAGATGCAACGGTACGCACGCGGGTTAAAACGTGCACAACCATGGGTACACTACGTACTCGGGATGGCAGTCACGAAGAACAGGGCGGTTCTCATGCGCGGAGAGGGTAGTGGAACAGAACGTCTCGAATTAATCCTTTCGGACGGACGCGGTTGTATCGAATTCATTCGGATCTTGCTTGGCCTCGCGTTGGCGGACCACGATGACCTAGGACATAATCCAGACGTAGAGCTTCTAGGAAAGGAGCGAGCGTGTGTTCTCAGAAACATCAGCCACCGGACGAGCTCCTCGCGGACGAAGAAAGACCAGATATTCTCGGTCCCAAATATTCTTCTCAGAAAAGCATTGACTACGGCCCCTTCCCGTCCCCGCACTACGTCTGCTGCTGTCCGAAAACAACCGTCTTCTATATTGTCAAAGAGACCTCACTCTGAAATAGAAGATGCCGATGATGAGACGGACTCGAAGAAACGCAAGACTGACGAGGATACGGTGAAAGCAGACCGCTATGTTTTCTACCCGATACGCGTGTACGGTCATCTATGCATCGGGATCTTGTTCACAGCCAGCTCCATTCGTGGACGTGGAACGACGGTGTTCTGTGTCGTAGATCTTCATGACAAAAGCAAGCTACTAGCGTTGAAAATGGCATGGCAAGATCTCGGGCGGGAGGCGGAACAAGACGCGGTGATGAAAAAACTGATGAACAACGATCGTCATCCAAATGTGATTGCGCCGATCAAGTATGTTGTCTCTTTTCATCTAGCAGGCATACATTGACAGGTGATAAGGACATTCAAGGCGGAGAGGTACGGAAGGGAGTGCACGACGCTTGGTGTGATCCGGGGGTTCCTAGGTCATCAAATCGAGCAGCTCTCCATTGAGAACCGAGTGCTTACTATATCTATGTTCGATTTGAAGCGTCCTGTGAAATACTTCTGGGGTGTGCATGATTTTGTACGAGGATTGCGTGGTGCGCTGTTAGGTATGTTTTCTTTGTGATAGTAGGAATGCTGATTCATAATCATGGAAGGTCATGAATATCTCACGAGCATTGGTGTATTGCATCGGGACATCAGCGAGAACAACATTGTTCTCGCGCGTCGGCCTGGAGACGAGCGGGGATATCTGATCGACTTTGACATGGCAATCTTGCAGGAACCCGAAGAGCCCACACCAGCCATACCGCTCGGACATCTACCTCGAAATCGTCGGTACGTTACGAACGGCCCCGATCATGAGCTCGATAGCAAGAGACCCGTGAAAGGGTTGAGAACAGTAGGCAGTTCACCAGACTTGTGTCATTATGGATTTAACCAATGCAACAGGGAACTTTTCCATACATCTCCTACAATGTCCTCTCGGGTGGCCGCCACACGCAATTTGATGACGTGGAATCGTTCCTCTATGTGCTTCTGTTATTTTTTTTCTCTTATGCAGGGCCACTCTCTGATACGGAGTTGCGTACAGCTGATGAAAATGGCTTTGTTCAGCCTATCGGTTCAGGCAGACTACGCCATATGAGAAATTGGCCAAAGGAGTACGCTGATTGGGCGGATGGTAATGTGCGATATATAGCTGACCGGAAGAAAGCCGCGATCTTGGATTACAATGGCGTGATGCAGCTCATCGAAAGTCATGAATTCGTGGACTGTCTTGAAGATCAATGGCCAAAGGAGTTGCACAACCCGATCCGCAACCTCATCCTGTCTTCTTTCACGATATTCTGGGAAAGTACGCTACGTACACCCGCTAAAGGATCGCGTACAGAAGTCCAGCATGCTGAATTCGTCAAGACATTGGACATGTGGCTGGATGAACAACCTGATCTTGAAGACAGGTATTCGCACTGTCCCTTTAAGCCAGGTATGTTGGCAATGTTCCTTTTCGCGTCAAGCCGCCTGATTACAATGTTCTGTTTTCCATCAGGAAGCAGCCCAGAGTCGTCATAGATTTATCACTGTCATTCTCGTTCTGTCTTCGCCATCTCTACCTTGTCATCTATGCGCGCATGCCCCTTGCCCCTTGCTGCCTTGTACCATCACATGCACATGAGGCGCCCTCGCTTGCCCTAGCCACCCGATCGTGCGCATATGCGCATCCTCCTTCTCCTTCGCGCACGCCCACCTGCACTCGCTAGTACTGCCCTGTGGTTGGACGTGCATGTGCACGCTCACGCTCACTGGTCACCCGCAATGACCGTCCCGCTATACTACAGCATACTCCCAATTACAAACACGTCAGGTGTGCTCTCAAACGGCACCACCTTGCCCAACAAGCCCTCCTTGATACCCTCGGCCGCTCGCTTCCTGCCCGTGTTTCACTCTCCGTTCACGAAATCTGGCCGACCGACGACGGACTTGACCCCCTCCGTCGCCACCTGCATCATCACACACAGCGTGTCGTGGATGTCGTTCCCCTCCCAGCCATTGTCAGACATCACGATCACCCACGAGTAGTTGATGGGCCAGGGTTTCGCCTTGGCCTTTTTTCCTTGTCCATGGCTTCGTGCGGGCGGGTGCTGGTCCTTGGCGCCCCATGAGCATGGTGAACTGGGGTCGACATCGTGACACACTGGATCGCGAACAGGTCGGCTGAGAAGTAGCCTGCCTACATCCCATATTTCGCGGCCCCCAATGGTGTCCAGGATCGGGGCATTGAGCCGAGCACGAGAATGGGTCAAGTACCACATGAGGGAGACGATGGAACCTGGTGTTGAGTGGTGCTGGAGTAAAGAACGTGCCCACACACGCTCGCCCACTCGCCCCGCCTAGCCATCGCCTCCCTTCGTCTCGCACAAGGACAAGGCTGCATGCATGCATGCATGCCCTCACCCGTTTTTCAACACGCCCACACGCTCTTGCCCACCCTTGTGTCGTTGTCGCCTCGTCACACGAGGACGAGGCGGCATGCACACACACCTCACCCCATTTCTCAGTCCACTCGTCCACTCCCACCCACTTGCCCAGCCGTCGCCTCCCCTCGTCTCACGCAACGACAAGGCAACCATACCAGCATGCAACGCCCGTTTCCAGATGCGCCCGTGCGTTCTCACCCGCCCGCCCCCACCCTCGTTTTACCGTCGCCTCGTCTCGCACGAGGATGAGGCTACATCATACATGTCCGCACGCCCTCGCTCAGCCATCGTCTCCATCATGCACACTAGTTTACTAGCTCGATTTCCCATAGTATGTAGATATGTATTAATACCTGTCCCCTGAAGGTTAGAGTGAGCAAAACATTGACATGGATTTATGCTCGATTGTCTGATGTATGAACTCAGTATACTCATCAATGCATCACTATGAAGTTGACTCATTCTTTATGTAAGAGATTGGACAGAACCACGACACTAGGAAAGAATTGGAGCGTCAAATGGGTGAAATTCTGTAGACCGGACAAGACAGCCACAATTCTAGTCATGTTTACTGTTACAAATGGTATTCAAGTTTCGGTGAGCCGATCGGTCCGATGAATCCCAATTGCCTCTAATGTCGCTCTGCCGAAGGAGTGTTGCAAAGAAGATAGCACACGGACTACATTTTCTCCACGACTCATCGCATCGACTTCATCTGTGCACGACGTTTACGATGTCAATTCAGTGCAATGGTGCCCTCGTTCCGGGTTTGAAGGTCCATTCCCAACCACGGCGGATGATAGATCAATTAAGGTATGGATGATCTCATAGTTTACGTACCGCCCATACGATGGGATGTCCTCCACTCAATGCGACGTGATGACAATTTCTAAACGAAATTCCAAACGAAGTATATAACCCGCCACCATCTTAGTGTGCCACCCGGATGAATCGTTGTAAAGTCATCGCTATAGACATACCACCTGTCCAGCTTGCTTAGCGCATACTGGTGAATCTGACAACAGTTCCTCTGTATGTTCATTCCGGGTGTCCACACTTGTCGCCTTAGAAGCGGAATGGCAGACTAGTTTGGTGGTGAATGATGTGTGCGTGGCTCGCACGCAGTGTGTATCAGACGTGTGACGGAGACAATAGAGATACGGCAATCCAGCACAGCCACAGTGATTGCTCTTTCCAAACAAAGCGTCCATCATCACGTCCACAACATCCACAAGACCATTGTCCATCGTGTCAGTATAAGACTCGGACGAGTATCGACGGTAAGTGCAATATTCCGTCTCCTCCCACTTCACACAATGGCTACTACGGCGTCGACCCTTGCTAATGATGCAATCAGCTCAGTGGCAAGCTCGAGAAAGTACACGCGAATCCTTAACATCATCGTACGTTTATCCTACTTTGTACCCTATCTATATTAATGTGTTATACGTTCAGCGAAACATGACCAATTGTCAAAACCGCGAGTATAGCAAGGTGGAGGAGCCCGTCCGCACGATAAGCAACCCCTCTCCTCCGAAAAAGACAGCTGCGAATAGATACCCGGGCCAGCCACATACCCGTACACCACTAGATGAAGCGATCTCACACGAGCTGGCAAGGGCTCGATACCTCATGCATGATCTTGCGGACCACATTTTCGGCCACATCGTGTCGACCGAATTGGCGACAGAAATTCTACAAGACTTGATCGAGAAGAAGTTCGTTGAAGTTTCAGAAGTTCGGGAAGCCACTGGCACTCGTAGCGACCGTGGTCTCGAGGTTCCACTCCGTCCACAATCGGACGGTGTTAAATGGGCCATTCAACAGGCGTTTAACAACGCAGATATGCACGATTGTGACACTCGTGACACGGAGAGTGGCGACGGGGATGCAGGACCATCTACAGATACGAAAGGGAAGAGTAAACAGACTGACAGGAAGGGAAAAGGAAAGCAGAAGACGGCGACATACAAATTCAAGTGGATGACATTCCCTGGGGAACCTCTGAAAGAAGATGATCTCGTTGCTTTCATGAACAATATCACCGATCGTGCTTTCGAATTCGCGAAGCCAAAGCTAACTGCAGAGCACAAAACATTGCGTCATCGCCTCGCTGCTCCAAAGGACAGGACTCACGCCGTGCCACTATCGTATGAACCGGACGGGGAGGATATGAGGCCCGACTTCCTGCTATTGCCTATCGAAGCGTTCAAAGATGACTTCAAGTCGGTCGACCAAAAGTATGTCAACTTTACCGCCACACGCATGGTCGGCGAGTCGAAGAACAAGGACGTCACGACGGGGATCGAACAGATGCAACGGTACGCACGTGGGTTAAAACGTGCACAACCGTGGGTACACTATGTACTCGGAATGGCGGTCACGAAGGACAGGGCGGTTCTCATGCGCGGAGAGGGTAGCGGAACAGAACGTCTCGAATTAATTCTTTCTGACGGACGCGGTTGTATCGAATTCATTCGGATCTTGCTTGGCCTCGCGTTGGCGGACCACGATGACCTAGGACATAATCCAGACGTAGAGCTTCTAGGAAAGGAGCAAGCGTGTGTTCTCAGAAATGTCAGCCATCGGACGGGCTCTTCGCGGCGGACAAAGAAAGACCAGATGTTCTCGGTCCCAAATATTCTTCGCAGAGAAGCATTGACTATGGCCCCTTCCCGCCCTCGCACTATGCCCGCTGCTCTCCGAGAACAACCGTCTTCTATATTGTCAAAGAGACCTTACTCCGAAATAGAAGACAATGACGATGAGATGGACTCGAAGAAACGCAAGACTGACAAGGAGACGGTGAAAGCAGACCGCTATATTTTCTACCCGATACGCGTGTACGGTCATCTATGCATTGGGATTTTGTTCACAGCCAGCTCCATTCGTGGACGTGGAACGACGGTATTCTGTGTCGTGGATCTTCATGACGAAAGCAAGCTACTAGCGTTGAAAATGGCATGGCAAGATCTCGGGCGGGCGGCGGAACAAGATGCGGTGATGGAAAAACTGATGAACAGCGATCGTCATCCAAATGTGATCGTGCCAATCAAGTATGTTGTCTTCTTCTATCTAGCAGGCATATAATGACAGGTGATAAGGACGTTCAAGGGGGAGAAATATGGAAAAGAGTGCACAACGCTCGGTGTGATCCGGGGGTTCCTAGGTCATCAAATCGAGCAGCTCTCCATTGAGAACCGAGTGCTTACTATATCTATGTCCGAGTTGAAGCGTCCTGTGAAATACTTCTGGGGTGTGCACGATTTTATACGAGGATTGCGCGGTGCACTTTTAGGCACGTTTTTTTTTTCTTTATGATTGTAGGGATCCTGATGCAGTATTATGGAAGGTCATGAATATCTCACGAGCATCGGTATATTGCATCGGGATATAAGCGAAAACAACATAGTTCTCGCCCGTCGACACGAAGAAGAGCGAGGGTATCTAATTGACTTTGACATGGCAATCTTGCAGGAACCCGAAGAGCTGACATCAGCCATACCGCTCGAACATGCAGCCGAAGACTCAGAGGACGCTGAGAGCGACGACCCCAATCCTGAGCTCGATAACAAGCGACCCATGAAAGGGTTGAGAACCGTACGCCGTTTGTTATCCTCTAATCGTTATGTATTTAACCAATGTAACAGGGAACGTTTCCATACATTTCTTACAACGTACTTTGGGGTGGCAAGCACACACAATTTGATGACGTGGAATCGTTCCTCTACGTGCTTTTTCTATTCTTTTTCTCCTATGCAGGGCCACTCTCAGAGACACAGTTGCGTGAAGCAGATCAAAATGGCTTTACGC
>JBBPNZ010000997.1:0-12006 GCA_038091195.1 Phylloporus rhodoxanthus
CCAGTCGAGTGAATGAGACTGGAGGAAAAGCGAAACGAGACGAACGCGTAGCGTATGGTCCGGGTATACCAAATAAGGAAAAATAAGGAAAAGATTACTACGAATGGACTGTACTCCAACACTTAATTCCCTATTCATCTGTCTTGTGGGTAAAGACTCTGCCCATGAGTACTTCATGACTCTCCGTGATCTCTTTGAGAAGTGATCCCTTGTGGTTGGTACTGAAATGTGTTGTCAACTTGAAGAGCTCAAATTGAAAGATGGAGGAGACACGCATGTGCATATAGAGAAAATCATTGTGTTGCATGAGGAACTGGCCTCTATTGGACAGCATGTCTCAGATGAAGACCTTTTTAACATCATATATACGTTACTTCCACATTTTTATAACCCTGGTCTTGCAGCCCTCTCTTTAACAATGCATCTACAGGACAAATCAGTCACATCTGTTTCGGAATGGAATCTGAATGGCAAAGGGACAAAGGAAATAAACCAAGTGGGAACTACTCACTTAGTGATGAACGTTAGACAGTAGTCAAGGTCTTGCTAGTGGAGATCACTAGCAGTAGAATGAAAAGTGGATGGAATTCATTAGAGGGGAATACTACTGAGAGTCTCCTCTTATATACTGTCCAGCTATTGTTTGTACATATGTACAGTAATCTAAATAGAGAGAACAATAGCAGACTATCAGCCAATGGCATAAAAGGAGCTTATTTATTGTATTACAAACAATAAAGCTTATCATCCAATGGCAAAACATGAGCAGTGTACATCAGTCAGCATGACAAAAGAATATGACAAACTACTGATGGATCAATGTCATATGTGATGACTAAAGATTAGAGATAAGATCACATGACATTTTCAATACTCCTCCTCACTGTTCATATTGGGAACAGTTTAAGTGTAAGGGCATTGCATCCTTCTAGGAATTTTATTTTTCCTAAGTTCTTTGTGAAGATGTCTGTGAATTGTGAATTGGTGGGAACATAGAAAAGTTCAACTTCACTGTTCTCAACAGCTTTGCAAATATAATGTTTATGGAATTTGGACATGTTTAGTATGTCCTTCTTGTACTGGATTTGATGCAAGAAATATTGCACCTTGATTATCTATGCATAATGGTATGTGTGTCATAGGGAATTTGATCTCTCCAAAGAGGTTACAAATCCATTGGATTTGTTTAGCATATTCAGTCATTCCACAATATTCAGCTTCTGTAGATGAAAGCCTTACTCTTCGTTGTCTCTGGGATAACCAGGATACAATTCCGTTTGCTAGGAATATAGCATAACCAGTAGTTGAGCGAGATGTTTCAACATCTCCAGCCCAATCAGTATCAGAATAGGCAATAAGTCCAGAAAGATTTCTGGTAGCACTATATGTAATGTTTAGATTTTGTGAATGAGATAGATAACGAACTATCTGCATTGCATTGCAATAATGTTTTTCTGATGGATTAGAAGAAAATTGTGACATCTTGATTACCACATAGGCTATATCTGGTCTGGTTCCAAGCATTATGTAAAGCAAGAATCCGATAACGGATTGATAATTGCTATGAAGTTTAGCATTAACATCTCCAGTTTTAGGATGAGGTGAATATCCTGTAGGTAAAGGAACATTTGTTTCCTTACAATTCTCTTGGTCAAAACACTTAACAACTTTGTTAGCATATTTAGATTGATCAAGGATTAAAGATCATTTCTTTCGATCTCTTATGATTCACATACCAAGATATTCTTTTGCTTCTCCTAAATCATGGGATTCCCATTTCTTCATGAACTTCTTTTTGTGATCGAGGATTTGAGTTCTATTGCTGCCCATAAATAAAGCATCGTCAACATAAATGATGAGAAGAATAATGTCCTTGCCAATAAACTTTACATATACTCCTAAGTCGGAAGTACATCTCTTAAATCCAAGGTTGACAAGTGACTTGTGCAACTGCTTATTCCATTGCAGTGCAGCTTGTTTCAAGCCGTAAATGGCTTTTCGTAACCAACAGACCTTATGTTCCTGGCCCTTTATTATGAAACCTTCTGGTTGAACCATATATAGTTCTTCGTCTAGTTCGCCAAATAAAAAGGCGGTTTTGACATCTAGTGCTTCGATCTCCCAATCATGGAGAGCAGCTAGAGCTAACATTAGATGAATGGTTTCAAACCGTGCAACAGGTGAAAAGGTTTCTTCATAATCTATTCCAAATATTTGTGTAAAGCCTTTTGCAACAAACCTGGCTTTTACACAATTTCCAGAATGAATGGCAAATACCCATCTCCCTTTGATGGGTATATGACCATCTGGTAAATCAACAAGATTCCATACCTTTCTGTTCAATAAAGATTTTATTTCATCCTCCATAGCTTTGTTCCAATCTTTTTGATCGTCTTGAGAGAGTTTTGCAACATCTCAGTAAAGTTTTGGTACAACACGATTGACAGAATCAACAGCTTGGGAGAAATGTGAACAATACCATGCATTGCTATACATGTTGTTCATATCTCTTTTATTCAATGGAGTTGGCTGTCTCTAATTAGTGGATGTGTCCATAGAATCAGGAGTCTCTTCTTCCTGTATTATATTTCATCCTCTGATGATGTCTCATTCAATTTGAGCAGGTGGTCTTTGACCATAAACATTATTGGGAATATATCTGGGTTGAGGAACCTGATTAGATCTGCATTGTTCTGCAGGTTCCCGAAAAGTGGTTCTCTCATCTTGTAATGGATGATAATGATGAGGTCGTGCTCTAAATTCCACTAATGGTTCTCTAGTATCCTGTCTTGGTGGAAACCAGTTCTTTTTGGTTTGATCAGGAACTAACCATTCGTCATCATCATTGATTGATGTAAGTGGAGAATTGGAGATAAGCTTTTGCTTATTTTGGTGTAGATCATCTTTAGTTGCTTGATGACCTGTATCAGGATGATCTCTTTTCACACCTGGTTTTGGTGGAGAAGGAAAGGAAGGAGATGATTCTGATGAATAATCAGAGAATAACGGTGAAAGAGGTCTAGATGGAATTGATGGAGATAATGGAGGTGGCCAAACATTTGGTTCATCTCTGGGTAAAGGTATACATATCTCAATCTCTCGATTGGGTGATTTGGATCTTAGGATTTCAGATTCATGATCTGATAAATCATCGTTCTGAATCAGAATAGGGGCAGATCCATCTTCTTAACTTCTGGAACAATGTGGAAAATAGTTTTCATCAAAAGTAGCATTAGTAGAAATCACAACTCAATGCTTAGCTTTGGACCAAAAACGCCATCCTTTTGTGTTAGGTTTATATCCTATGAATGTCATTCCCTCAGATTTGGGAGACAGTTTGTCTGGCTGTTGTTCTGGAGGAATGAAGACATAAGCTTGAGATCCAAAGACTCGGAAATAAGAAGCATCTGGTTTCTTGCCATCTCCTTTGAATATTTCAATGGGAGTTTTCCAATCATGACAATACATGGGTTGTCTATTATATATATGTACTGAAGTCTTCATAGCATCTTGCCAGAATGCTTTGGGTAAGCAGGCATGGTGGTGCATGGCTTCTGCTTTCTTCAAAATGGTGCAATTGAATCTCTTTGCACGTCCATTCTGTTATGGCATGTGAGGAACAGAAGCCTGATGAGTCACTCCTTTGGTAGTGAGGAATGATTGAAACTCATGACTCATGTATTCCCCCCTACAGTCCGAATGGACAGAGGTAAGGGTGTGACCAGTAAAGGTCTTAGCCCAAGCAACCATGTCATGGAAGTGATAGAGAGTGTCAGACTTGGCCCGCAAGAATGACACAAGAGCATACCCAGTGTGATCGTCAATGAATGTAAGAACATACCTTGCACGAGAGCGTGGTTCAGTAGGCATAGGACTAATAAGGTCAGTATGCACTAGGGCAAGTGGGCGTGAAGCCCGCTTCTCAGAACCCAAAAAGGAATGATCTGGCATCTTCCCAATAGCGCAGCCCTTGCAGGTGGAAAGATCGGAAGGAACAGTAAGTGTAGGAACACCAGAAAGCATAGTGTGCACATGGCACAAAGCATTTCGAGATGTGTGACCAAAACATTGATGCCACAAATGATAAGACTTGTTATCCACAAGAGAGGTTATAGTCCCAAGCATTGGAGTAATCAAAGACAACTGAAACCAATGAAGACTATTAGTGGGGGATAGGGCAGACGCCCAAATCACCTCATGTCCTCCCTTGTCCCAAATACTAGACCCAGTATTGGTAATCTCACAGTGAAAGCCATGGCGTGTCAATGCTGTGATGGAAAGTAAGTGATTGGTAGCTTTAGGGGCGTACCATACATCTTCTAAAGAAACAGTAACAACCAGTAAAGGTCCATTGATCTGCTGTAATAAGATGGTGCCAGGACCATACATATCAACTGTTGCTCCATTTGCAACTGAAGCGATTCATTTGCCTGTTCCTAGATGAACAAAGTCATCTATGAACAGTGTGGGATGATCAGTACATCCACTGTCAATCATCCAATGAGTCTTTGCAAACTCATACTTATCAGGCTGTGGTGAAGAATCACCAAGATAATAGCAAAGGAATTGATTACTCTCTTCATCATAGAAGGTCTCCTTATCGTCATCCACAGGTATGGATAATGATCTACTATTCCGCAAAGGTGCAACTGCTTCATGTGAAGTATAAGTAACCAGAATATCTGGAACAGCACCGTATATCAGTGAAGGCTGACTTGAAGAAGAAAATTCTTCGGTTTGAGTATAAGGAATAGACAGAGAAGGAAAAACAGTTGAATGATTTGAAAAATGACTTGTGCCCGAAACCAAACCTCCAAGTGAAATGACAACCTTTTTATTCTTTTTCTTGTTTTTCTCCTTTCTCTGTGTCTCAACTCTAGCAGGAGTCGGTGTTTGTTCTTGATCAATTTCAATCGATTCATCTCTTCTCTGAGAAGGTTCTACAGCTCCTAGCAAATTCTCAAATATTTGCAGAGGAGCAGCAAGGAAAGGGAGAACTTGGATGGGGAAAGCCCATTCCAATGTCCTGGATATCTGTTTCCCAAGTATCAGTACTTGTACCTTCAATACTTTTCTTATAATCCTTGATCAACATATATTCGTCACATGTGATTGGATCAACAGAGTCATAATAGTATGCCGATGTAGCTTCATTAAGGGTTAGATCAGCAGTTTTATTGGTGATCATCTCATGAATGAAACCTTGTTCTCTTTTGATCATATTAGCACTGCCTTGTTGAGGTGCCTTGCCTTTTTCTTTCTTGTCCTTACGCATAGCAAAACCCGCTCGATTCTGCTCTTTCTTTTGGAAAGGGGGAGGTCTCTTCTGAAACCTGGGGTGAAAGCCTCCAGATCTGGAAGGTCAGTTTTGGTTATAACCTCCCTGAGGACGCCATTTGTTGTAAGTAGGTGGTCCTTTTCAGATCACATTAGTCCTATTAGCAGAAGGGTTATATACTTCTTCCGTAGTCTCCACATTCATAACGCAGGATGCAAGAGATCAATGTGAACTCTGCATAGACATTTCAGCCAGGATCTTTGTGGTGATAGTATCCACTATGAAGTTTGCAACTTCTGTGGTTAACACCACAGTAGAACAAAAGCTGTACATGTCGGAAGGAAGGCGTTCCAAAAGGAACATAGCGTGAAAGGAATCTGGAAGGTTAAGTCCAGTGGCATTCATCTGATTGAAAAGAGAAGTAAGATGATTAATATCATCACTAGCCATTTTACAGCTGATTGAGACTCTTTGGGCTTGATGAAACAAGTGGAACTGGCCTGCTAGGCCACGAGATCCAAACAAGCTAAATAGCTTGTCCCAAAGGGCTTTGCTGAGAGACAGTCGAGTCACGTCAGCATAAGTATAGGTTATGTGATAAACATGGGAATTATTGATTGTATTGGCAAGAATGCCAGTAATACGTTTGTCAATAGTTACCTATTTGTCTTGATTGGCAGGAGTGGTGCCTGCATAAGTAATGGTACCATCAACTATTCTCCAAAGGGAAAGAGACTCGAGAACAGATTGAACATGGATCTTCCAGATGGAGTAGTTTGAAGGTCCGATAAGAACAGGTATGTGTTCAAGAATAGTATTGTCAGTCTTGAAGTCGGTTGGAGTGGTAAGAGCAGCCATTTAGAGGAATAGGATAGCATCTGCAAATCCAATTTCAGCAAACAGATCAAAGTAACTTTGAGATAGAAGATTGAATGGTGTCAAACCTGTGTTTACCCCCAAGATTTGTGTAAGTTGTTTGGAATGATGCTTGCACATTTTCCAATTAGGTCCAAGGAGTTTTGCATCCCAGTATTTTCGTCTGTCATCTTTAGTCTTTGGCCTAGGTAATGACAAACAAATGGTAAAAGTATTTAGATAGTCTTCTTCTATTGTTTCATAATGAAGGGAGTAGAAGTAATGCGGATTTTCTAAACATAAGTTGGGTTTTCCCTGCTTTCTCACATATACTAGTACTTTTTCTCTGCATGAATGATATGGGATATCTAACATCTTGTTACCATTCCAAGCATTATAATCAAGAAACATACGAAAAGGAGAAGGATAATCGCTATTGTACACTGTGTTGTCATGAAAAGATCCTAAAGGCCAAAGAGGATGAACAGGAGTAGAAGCAAAAATACTAAGTATGTCTTTTAATTCGGTGATTATTTTCACCTTGCTCCATAGCCCCATGTTTTCTTCTGGAGTAAGTTCTGGCGAGAGATGCATAAATGACATCTTCTTGGGGAGTACCTATGGCATCCTTTATCAGCTTCTGTATTACTTTAGATCTCCAGTAAATATCTGGGGACATCCTCCATAAGTCATTGCACATGTCCATGTCAAAAAGGAATTTCCACATTTGGACATCTATACCATAGGTTATAGACAGTCTATGGAAAAGCCAACTTCTCCATCCACGTTTTCTCCACAAAGCCGATTTCTTAACAGGCAAAGCATGGTGGAAGACATTGCATAAGCCACAAAAATTCCAGCATATGACTGTGAAGCAGAGTGAGTGCTGATCAATTGACATCCCTTCTATGAATCCCCACATGAATTCCAGGATCCATTGCACCCACCCAAGAATCCATTGCATCCACCACAGGACCCATATCCACCACTGAACCTGCACCCAACACTGGACAAACAGAGTTGGTTGCTAAGTTGCAAAATCTGGAGAAGCGACTTGAATTGGTGAAAAAATAGAAAGAAATGTTGGAAAGAGATGTTGAGCATTTCAAGGAAGATATCTGGCAGCAAATTTATGGTTTTAATTCTTTGCTGGTTGAAATGGAAAGGCAGGATCTAAGATACCATAGGATAAAACGGCAACTGCAGATATTGGAAAGGATAAGTGACTTGATACTGGAGCATACAGTGTAGTCTTAAGTTTGGATTCAGACACAACCTTTTTTCAACAAGTGATATTTTGTTGGGTGCTATCACACTATTTGTAGATACACATATTCTAAGAACTAATATGTGTGAGGTAGAATAATTAAAAAGGTTGTATATTTTGTTTTGGGCTGAACTGAGGGTTACCTAAGCAATAGTACCTTTAGCTGAAAGATGTGGAATGATCCCATCAGTGAGGATTGACATTGCAAGACATGCCAAGATCCCATAACATCTGCTCCCATCATCCATTGAGTTGCAATGGATTCATGGAGTAAGTGATCATTGATTTATGATGGTCAAGCTGGATTACAACAAATAGACTCATGACCATCACAATGGCCTGCAGGTCCATGGGGCTTGATAAACAGATCCTGTGCCATACAATGGGTGTAGGCCCTTCAATCATTTAATTTCAATTATGAATAATAATTTAATTTCTTTGGGGAGATTTGAGTTAGTATTTGTACTCTGTAAACCTGCTCACCCCCAAAGCTTATGCCTGAATGAAATGCACCAGTCCATCTATCACAGATAGGAGGGAGCCATTCCTTTGTTTCTCATGGCCTGAGTGAGCCTGATGTTCTGAATTGGCATGTGCATTATAATAATAGCCACTCATCCTGGCCAGAATAAAGACTTAAGTTTGAATGCCAACACAGTTTTTCTTGGATCAAGTTTAAAGATACTGGTGTGAAACCAGGCCTGCACTACAAAGATTCAGTGAATGCTGAAAATCATACTCCGAAAGGACTTGTGGTCTAGTCATAGCCTCATAACTGCCCCTAACATTACATTTGTGTACTCACCAATTCTCACTACAGATCCCCTAACAATATGTACCAGGAACATCTTTTCAAGTATGCCACCAGGATTGTCAAGGCCATTTTCTGTGTATCTGTAGGTGAAAGCCTTTCTCAGGAATCAGAATGGATACCTTTGCTCACCAAAGAAGTTGTATGTATGACTCTTTAATGAAGTGTTTCTTTGTGCTGATATATCTAATAGAATGCTGCCAAGAAATGTTTCACTAGACAATCCATTGAAGAGATTCATAGCATTCCATGAGTTATTCTGGAACTTGGTGCAAAGTTGTTGTTATTGTCTGAGAAGGCAATCTTGCTGAAAGATCTTTTTGTTACGATTTTTCCTCCCTATTCTCTTTCGCCTCTTCTTAGGAGGGATGCTAGCTATGTTCTTCACTCTATTCTGGTACTTTGCACATTGACTCATTTCATTTACGTTTCTATCTGATCCAACTCAGATATCTCTGACACTCTATGATTACTCATCCTGTGTTCGATCCAACTCGGACATCCTCTTCTCTTCACTTCTTCCACAGTACAGTCTGTGTTTCACCCTTTGATCTTCACTTTCCACAGTACACCACATTATGATATCTTTGCATTGACACTTCCCTTTAACTTCCTTTTCTGGGAACTGTCTCTTTCCTCTTTTACCTTGTCTAGGTCCATGCTCGTACCCTATCTAGTATAAGTACGAGTTCATCGTCTCTTGTATTCCTCAGTCTTGATCTGCACAATACTAGCGTACATTCAAGTCCATCCTTGCGACTTCTTTAGTTGATCTCTTAAATCCTCGTCTCGTTCAAGGAAACCCCTTGACCGATCCTTGTCCTAGTCTTGTTCCAGGAAACCCCTGAATGACCCTCGTCTCTCGTCGTCCTTGTTTCGCTTCAGGAAACCCCTAAGCGACTTCTCGTCCTCCTCGTTCCTCTTGAGTTGGTCTCTTCATGAGTATCATTTGAGGTAACCGGTTTAGGAGTGGAACCCATTGTGTACGCTATGCGTAACACTTTTTAACAAGCTAGACATTATAGATCAATTCATCATATCATTATGTTGGAAGGAGAAAGTCATTGAAAACACTGCCATCCCTCAGGATGTCGATATTGGTGAGCCCTCTACCCATTAGTGGACAAGATTTGATACCACCACAACTATCGTGTTTCCTTCTGTTAGGGTACAACTTTCTGGCCCTTCTGTACTGCCACCCACATTCATGAATCAAACCCTCACTGCTACAACTGCTGAATCTTCTTTTGTTCAGCCCCCACACTTCGTTTCCAATCCAACCTCTACCATTGCCACAGAAAGTGCTGAATCTTCTGTAAAAAAGGACATGCAACTGTCACATGAATCCTTGAAGAAGAGTCCATATGTCACAGTACCCTCATTGCAGCAACAGAGGAATAAAAAATGGATATTGAGTTCAGATGATGAGCAGAGTGGCAACAAAAGTATGAGCACACAAGACGAAGGCCCATGAGCAAAAAGACCAAAACGGGTCAAAGTAGATGTGGCTGGCAATACGAAAGGGAAATTGATTTTTGATCCTGTGGGCAGACTTTTTCTGTTTCAAAAACTATACTAATATAAAGTGAAAGAAATACAAATATTGCACATCAAAGGGATTGACATGTATGATGATGAAGAGCAGGGATAGCAAAAAGTTCAAGTCTTGTGGACCATGTAACACTCGGAAGAGCAAGTGTGGCATCCTTCAAGACCTTCCTGCAATTGTCGACAGGGATGGCAATGTGGTTCATGCCATGAATTCATGGGGTGATCTTGTTTCCCATTTTAAGAAAGATGGTGACGTGTTCAAGGTTTGGAAGAAGGTGGATAAAGGAAAGTCAAAAGTCAAGGAGATTGTTTCTAACCTTGGCATCGCTAACGAAGGTGGAGATAAGGCCAAGGCTACTGGTAATCTTGTTTTCTGCTTCAAAAAATATGGCAATGTGCTCAAGGTTCAGCTGAAGGTGGATAGGGGGAAGTCAAAAGCCAAGCGGATTGTTTCTGACTTTGGCTTCACTGATGAAGGTGGAGATACAGACATTGCTGAAATTCTGGATACCCAGGTCTCTCAACAGGAAGCTAAGATGGTAAGTTACATTCTACCGATTTGCTAGTTTCTGAATTCATGGTTTGTAGATCGATGTTGCCACCACTTCCAACTCACTGACATATGCTCCACCTGACATGGTAATTGTGTTCAATCATGAGGAGATTGTAGTTGATTAACTTTCAGATAGCTTCAGCTGAAAGTTCCACAGTGCCAGCCAACCTGCCTTTGTATTCAGAGAGCGACTTGGGAAAGCATGTGGAGAAGGCTACTACAACCCTCAACCTGATTGACAAGCAAATGGAAGGTTTGAAGATAATGATAAACAAGATGGCAGAGCAGCTCCTCGAGTTGGACAAGAAGTATACTGAAACTCTCTATCATGTGCAATAGCAACTTCCTGATCTTCAGCCTGTGATTGATTGTATGGAGGCTGGAGTACTGGATAATATGGAGGTGCACAAGAGCATACATCAAGAGATGTCAAAAATTCATGACAATTCAAACACATTGGAGGATTGGATGAATAGTCTATTTCAGAAATATCAGGGAATGCCAAACTGAACAAGCAGTCAGAGGACATTTTATCTTTAGAACTTTTGTATCAGACCCTAGGAGATGCTGTGATATTACTAGCATGTACAATTGCCCTGGCAAGGGAAAGTGTAGTTAATTTGGCTTAATAAAAACAGATGACATTCTGAATTAACAATGTGCAGCAGTGAGAGTGGATAGGCAATTATTCCTGCTATGTAAGTATAGGTTTTTTAAGGGTAAGTTACTCGGGACTATGCCAAGTGTCCATGTGAATAATAGCAATGTCCAAAGGAGGAGAAGCGATAAGTGGACAATGAGCCAAGTAGGGAAATAACTGTGAGATGTAACTATCTGGGCATCAAATTGTCAACCTATCAAAATATCATAGGCTGAACTTAGTATTGCAACTCATTCGGCCAATCATTAAATGTCAAAACAGTGATTTAATATTGACCAAATGTGACTACTTGATATGTAAGTGTCGGAATCATTGTAATTGTAGTGCAGTCAACCCAACAGCTGATTGCTGACACCAACATGGCAATACTTGCTGTTAATCTTAAAATAGATTCAAACCACTGAGGATTACATTTACTTATAGAAACTCTATTCAACTGTTACAGAATTCATGTGAAAAAATAATTCTGAGGGCAGCACAAGTTAATGAGAGCCCGTTGAAATAAGCACTGATCCTCTCGTTCTCTAGGCATTCTAGATCATCCATATTCTCATTTGAAGGCTCATGGATTACCAGCTCCACCAAGTTTTGAAAATGGCCCACCAGCATGGCATAGTGAATGACTTCTAGACGTTCTAATAAACAAGTATCTGTGTCAAGGCAGACGTCTGGAAGATGGATACAGATGCAGGTCACTTGGCTTGTGAGCCAGGAAATAGAATGAGGACAATCCTGCTTGAGGACATAATCAACAGTTTTGTCATGACATTTACGTTCGCTCTTTTAGTCTGGGTGCAAGCAATGAGGGCCATGAAGAACAAGCATTTCATCAGGGAGTTGCGCCAAGTCAAGATGGTCCATGGTTGAGGGATATGGAAAGTAGACGTACAAAAGGCTAATGTTACGATTTAGCTTCTCTTTCATCGCCTCGTCTTGTTCATCTTCTCCTCTTACTTTGACAATTGGCTAGGTGATCGTCGCTACCATCACTCCGCCTTTCTTTTGATCACTGGACCTATCTCGTTCTCCT
>JBBPNZ010000998.1:0-11989 GCA_038091195.1 Phylloporus rhodoxanthus
GTGGTTGCCGCACGGCAGCACCCGGCCACACGGGATATCGCACGCGTGCAGCGCGCGCAGGGCGGGGTCGAGCTGCAGTTGCGCGTCGAGGTCGATCGGGGCGTCGCGCCGCTTGAGCGACTTGGCGGTGCGCAACAGGGACGCGAGTGGGCAGCAGATGCGGCCGCATTGGTGCCGGCCGCAGGTACGCAGCACTGTGCAGGGTTTGTCGCAGAGGATGACGGCGCTTGCGGGGACGTCGTCGCCGTCTTGATGTTGTGCGAGGACGGACTCGCTGCAGGGCGACTTGTGCTTGGTCGCCCCGCAGCGGCAGGTGCGTTCGACCTGTTTGGAGCACGGTGGGCAGGGGTCCCAGTGGCAGGTGGACTGGCAGAAGTGACCACATGGGAGTGGTTTAGAGCAGGGGAAGGTACAGGTAGGGAGAGGTGATGTACATGATGAACGGGGAGGAAGGAGCGCAGAAGTTGGACGTGAGGTGCTGCCTGCGAGTTCGTTGGATGAACGGGCGACACGATAGCGACCGCATGCACAGGAAACAACACGCTCTGGATCAAACGGACATGGTGGCGGTATACGAGAAGGTGGATGACAGGGTTTAGAACACGAGTGGTACGAACAGGCAAACGGGCTAGAGAGTAACGTGTCAGTAAAGTCTGCACATTGATGAAATGAGAAACAAATCGTACTGTCCGCATGGATGATCACATCCATAGCTCCCTAGCCATTCCCGTTGCGAACCATCATCCTCGGCGAAAACGCATTCAGTGGTCTCTTCAACCTTGACCTCGCCACATCCAACGTGCTTCGTGTCTCGCCCACACCAACACCAAACTTTTTCTCGTTCTGGACACGGCGAACATGGTCCCTCGTGGCACGGCTCCGCACAGACATGGTCCGATTTGCCGCAAGTCAACGGTTTGCCACAGGGTTTACCGCACGAAAACAATGACGCTGTCAGACCGACCTGGCATTTCGCACTGTGTCTCTCCCTTTCGCAAAAACACTGGACCTGGATTGTCACCGCACACGGTGGACACGGACCTGGATGACACGGGAGGGGGCAGGCATGTCTGCACCCCGATCGCGGACGCGAGCACGGTTGTGCGCACGAATGCGGCGTCGCGATGCGCGGCGGAGCGGGTTGACGCATCCGGAGACAAAAACACCTGGTGACGTACCGGACGCTTGTGAACAGCGACGACGAACACGGCGATGGGTACTCACATATAGGTCTGCGGGACCGCCTGACGCGTTGAACGACATCCTGGACAGCGCCATTCTCCAGGGCGCAATTCGCCCCGTGCGCGCCATGCCTCCTCGAGCTCTTTGACGCTTTTTTCAGCCCAGGCGCGCACGCACTTGAGATGGAAGGTGTTCCAGCAACATGCAGTCCTGTCCTCGCCCTCTGCGGTGTCTGACTTGTCAAATGTCATTGTCGTCGGTGGTGAGCATGACCAGGTTGGGTGTTCAGGTCGGATCGGGTTGAAACAGATTGGACAGTCGGGGAAGGGTGGTGTGCGGAGGGTGTGGGTGAGGGTCGAGGTGAGATCGTCGCCAGGCGGAGAGCTACGCCTGGGTCTCGGTCTACGAGACGCACCCGGGGACGCTTGCAAGGTATCTTGGGCATCGGTGAGTGTTGCTCTGAACCTGGCTCGACGAGATGGACGAGGGGTTTGGGACAGAGTCGTCGCGAGCGACGATGGCAATGATACATCGATGGGTTGTTCGGTTTGAGTTGGTCGTTGCTGAGGTCTCCCATTGTCGGTGGTATCTGGCGCGGACTGTCGATTTGGCTGTCGTCGTCGTCGGCCTCTTCCTCCACCACGACTCTGATGATGGTGGTCAGCTTGTTCCATTGTCCGACAACAAACGAGTCGCTCAAGGCCATTTATCATCACGCAACACGCTCGACTCATCAAGACACCATCATCCGAAACCGCACTGCAGTTGAATAACGACAAGCGGCAGTCTAGCGATTCGGAAATATAACCGATTTAGTACCCTCGTACATCTAGCCTTATCCCATCTCTTCTTCGCTCTGCCACAAATCAGCGCGAACCAACTCAGGCGAGGGTCAGGACAAACTCTCAGCTTCGACAGCCGCACGTTTCGCCCGCTTCACCTGGAGCGCACGTTCCATCTCCTCAAATGCATCCAGCACCGCACTCCTGGCCTTTGGGGCTGTGGCATCACCTCTATTGCGCTCGCACGTTTCGAAGCCGATGTGAACAGGCCATTCAGCCTCGGGTATATCCTGCGCAGCCAGAGCAGCACAAAGCGCAGCGACCTCTTCCTTGTACGTAGCTAGCGCGTCCTCGTACAGATCGTACACGCACACCGCACATCCAGACATGCAGCACTCTACGAACCATTATTCATCGTTGCGAGAATACCAGTGACACTCACGATCGTCCGCAGGTGCTAAAGGTGGTGTGGGTATCACGAAACCATCGACGGTATTAGGCATTTTGGTCCGTGCTGGAGTGCCATTGGACTGGTGCAGAGAGACGTCATGCTGGGGTTTAACTCGTGCTGTATTCTCTAGTTTTCTATATCGTTCGGAAAGATTTTGGCCTCGTCGTTGTGTGGAGGCAAGCCGGACGTGTAAAGGTCTTGGAGACCATCGACGTATGCGCATCGAGGAGAAACACCGCATTAATCAGGCGCGGCAACGTCCGAATTGGAGCACAGCCATCACTGGCTAGCTAAGGACCTACAACGCCCCTCTCCCCCCAACATCGCTGGCGCAGCACACTAATCGCGGGTCCACTCACAATACTTATTTGGTGCGCAGCACACCCAGCACGGCCTTTTGTCGCCGTGGTTCGCCTTTGCTCTGGTGATTTGGACATATACGCCCTTCCTGTACTCTACACATCATGCTAACGCCTTCTCTTCTCATACTCCAGCGAATGCTCTCAACATGGTGAGATTAATTAGATCCCGACTTTTTAGGACACATGAGCGACCTCGCCAAGGAACCGCTTCATACCCTGGAGCTCTCCCATTCCCACTCCAACCCACCTTATCCGTCTGTGATTTCAAGTCATACATGCAGTCCGACATCACCGCAACTTGACTGTGAGTGATATATCAATTTCTCACTTCGATCAATCTCAAATTTTATATTATAGCCCTTCTTGATGTGACATTTGACGTGCTAATAGACCCCTGCTGCGCGCTGACCTTCTGATGGCTGGAATTCGGCTTCGCTCACAAGACTTCTTTGGCAATGAATAACCCAAACAATGTGCGCCGTTCCCATAATCTGTTAATAAATTGGTATGGCTAATAGTATCTTATCACGCCTTGGTCCATCCTGGCGATTTGAGTATCGTGGTGCCTAGAGAACGCAAACTCAACGGACACGGACCATTCTATCTTGTGACCCAGGGAAAATTCGCCTTCACCATCAGCGATATCCTTTCCTAAAGCTGATTATCCCCCCTTCCGCAGCCTACCTGACCCCCTGCACTCACGCTACTCGCCCTCAATGTCACCAGAATTGTCAGCCTCTCCCCCACCTTTGCTAAGAGCACTCGGTGGTTCCCAGGCTGCGTTAGGAGAGCCCGATGGGATGGAGGAGGCGGTGGAACTGGTGGTAGCAGGCACCCATGTCTTGATTTCCCCACACTGCACCTTCCCTTTGTCAACGAGCGTTCATGCTGAGAGGGCCATACCACAGACTCATGCTCCCAGCCCAGTTGCGAAACAGTTGCTGACATTCTCGTCGAGAAGAAGCGCTCAAGCACGATGCAGTTGTCAGAATCAGCACCATTATCGAGGATGGTACTATAGGCTCCTGCTGGATTCACCTCCACTCTCCCACATCTCACCAGCGAGGAAAGCGGACATAACCGAATTCACCTGTGCGTGTGGAAGAAAGTGTCATGTACATAGCGTCCGATTAGTAGCACTTGCCACGTGCTTACTGTCGATCAGAAATGCCATAGCCGCATCGGTCCTTCCCATGTTCGACCCACACAAGCTGGCACCATTACTATCGACGAAAAAAGTTTCCAACTAAGTACGATACAATGAGAAGCACACTCAGTCGATCCTCCTTCTGAACAGAACCCGTACTCCAGGGTCGGGTGTGCCCATAGGGCCGTAGTATAGACTACGCGGGACCGCTCCATCACCCTCCAGCTTGACGTCGTACGTCACAACCAGATGCGCCATCAAACATTTCAACGCGCTGGCAGCAAAGAAACGTCCGGGACTATTGACAACAGGCAGTCAGTGTCCGTAGACGAAAAAAATGAGGCGACATACCATGCGTCTTTACCATGTCCAAAGGACAAATAGTCTACTCCCGTCGAGACGAACCGATTCTTGGCACCCTTTCCGTCCACCTTGTCCGTGTCCACAAACCGAAAAGGCTCAAACGCCCGGGCATTCTCATACAGGCTATTGTCAAAGTGTACCCCATTCACGCCAATACCGACCATCGTGCCCTTCGGTATGAACGTGCCGTCCGCGAACGTATAGTCCCTCATCGCCTTGTGTGGGAGGCTCACTAACCAAGTCATCAGAGCCATACGAACGACGTGAAAAAGAGACGCACCAAAAGGAGGGCCTGCCACACGTTCACTCTCTTTCAGAAAACTGTCGACCTTAGTCATCTTCGCCAGTGCAACTTTGGTCCATCCCTCCTTTTCAACGATCATCTCCACTTCCTCTCGAAGCGGTTGGATGTACTGAGGATGTGCAGCAAGGTAGAAAAGTGCGTTAGTAAAGCTCTACCAACGCAGGGTTGTCAGGTCAAGGTAAAACATGCCCTTGGGTATGAACATACGTTGGACGTCGTCTGCCACGACGCGGTCAGTTGGGACGCTAGCCACAGCCGGGAGCCACTCACAATATTAGCGGCTACGTTGACGCCTAGAACGCGGATGGCGATGGTCTCCAGCGTGAACGGCACATCCGCCCCCTTCATGAGCCATGACGAAAGGTCGTTCTGGTAGAGTTAAGAATGTGCACCCCGGAATCCGAAAGAAAGAAAGAAAACCACGAACGGGCATCTCAGCTCCTCCGGACCCATGCAAACTCGCGAGTCGTTCTTCGATAATTGGCCGAAGATGTTTGAGACCACGTGCGAAACCTCGATCAACGTCCCTGAAGAGACGGGCCGCTAGACTAACAACAGAAATAACGTGGATCCCTGGAAAAAATAACCCGACCGACTTACGGTCTGATGAATCCAGGAAACAGCCCGAGCTTAGCTCCTGTCATGAACAAATCAATGGTAAACCTGATGTTCAGATCAATCCAATCGGGGTCACGGCCTAGAACGGTAAATAAATAAAATACAAAATTCGTGCAAAAGATAAAAAACATACACAAAGGAAGACCAACAAACACCCTGTTGATTGTTCTGCAAACGACCTTTTGCATGGCACCCAGGGCGGGTAAACTTCGCCACTCTGGACGTTTCCGAGGTGAATGCACAGCGGTCACAGATCAAAGCCATGCTCACCATTGCCTTTGAGATCCAGAACCTGATCAAATGCTATCACGATCTCATCTCTCATCGCAGGGCACATCAACCCAATGCTTCGCGTAAGCTGCGAGCGAACAACATCGCGGTGATACATGTTCTCGGTCATTTCTCGTGGCAGTACAAGTTCAATATGAAATTGCTGCCAACGCCGTTTCAGTGCGCATCACTGAAGACAGAACAACTCGACTACTAACGTCGTTCAAGCCTGCCGAGGACGAGAAATCATCCTCGGATGCTCTCAGGACTTCTTCAATGTGATCCGGGCTCGTCACGACGACAATCCATCGAAACAGAGCAGCGACCTTGAACGGAGACAATTTGTGCTACAACACGATATGAATTTGCGTGAAATAGGGTGAAGTGGTAGACGCTGCCTTTTCGTATCCCTCTTGTATGACTTCTTTTGCATTCATTACATACTTGAGACCGGCCCACACGGATCCGAGCCAGCTGCTCGGTCCTACTGTTGGGATCGCATCAAGCTAGCAGAATGAACTAGCGCCCGGCGAGGAAAGGGCAAAGCGACTTACATTGGATCTACGAGACGTTGAAATGAGGAGAGTGGCAACAATGATGCCTGCGAGGCCATAACCGACTCCCAGAAATTTGGGTATCTCTGGCAGCTGAAAATCCATGAAGAGCGAGTCGGCGACCAACTTTGAGCAGGATGATAATTATATATTATATATCTATGCACAGCCGCGACCAGGCTCCTTCCCACCTTTGTGGAGGGAGAGTGGGTCCGAACAAGATCGAACCCCGCCAGCCGGCCCATTCTGCAAATGGATGCGGGTTTCAATGCTGTCTCGTAAGTGAGCAAGCCTTCCTATTGGTTGATTGTGGCTCTATGTAACGCTTACCTTTTTTGGTTATAAAAAAAATATGGCCTTTGGGCTCCCTAAGGCCGTGCCAAATTGTTGATGGGCCGGCCGGCGGAAGTATCAACACCAGTTTTGAGGCTAAGTGCAATACTTCCTAAAAGGGCAAACAATGTTCGCTTTTACATAAGTTGGTGGCGCTGCCGCAGTGGGAAACTGAACATTGTAGGCTGGTCCGAATCTGCTGGTCGCTTCCGCTCAAGCTTGCCCTTTTAGAGACCAGATCTAAGACGTTTTGCTCGCGTCACTTTAGGAAGCCTGCCATAATGGAGCTTCGTGAAAGGCTCCTGATCAGGTAAGGTCAAACGGCTGGTATCAAGACTTTGTAGAAATGAAATCAGCACCGAAAACACGAAGTGTGCCTTATTTTAGCCTTAGAGAGGGCGATGTGTATGCACAATGCGCATTGCACACGCTCTACATCGTCTCCGTGATATGTTGTCAACGTCCGAGTTGTCAGCGATGAGTGGTGCATGCTGTCAAGAGATGAACTTGCATTGGTGATTGTTATATGTCCAAACCATTGAAATTGATGCTGGTACAAGTTGGGTATAGGGCAGTGACATTGACAGCGAACGGCAAATTATCTGCGTCAGCGGTGGGATGCGGATCTGGGGAGTGAAACTTTAACGGCAAACGGGTAGCGACGATGAAAGTGCAAGATGTTTAGAGATAGGCTATGGAAAGCATCCATGCTCGACGGCAGGGTATCAGAACTTGAGCCGCCGATCTAGTTGTTCGGTTTCCCACCAAATTAAAAAGTCTGAACACATCGACAAACAATCACGCCAAAGACCCCAGAACCCCGCTTCTATGGTTCCACATGTTCTTTGTTTGGTTTCATCCTTACGTAACGTGCTGTTTACCTCTCGCGAACTTTCGCCCCAACTGCTGTGGGTACATACTACTATGTTTTGCACACCATACTAAGATGTGGCGAGAAAGGCACAGCCTGAGGCCCGTCCGAATCTGCAGAGTGAAAGGGATGGCCATTGGGCTGAAGACACGAGTACGTCCCGGGCCCCAAGGCCCCCAACCGTGTATGGAAGTTCCATGACGCAAGACTGAACTCTGTTGAACCGTACTGTTCGTACTAGGCCCATCTTTGGCACAAGTCCGCCTTGCGGCAGAACCTTAAAATACTTACCCGGCAGAAATCGCTTCATGGATGACGAAGCACGATCCCACGGCGGTTGGCCCTTCACCGTGCGTACCGCATGGCAGCGATCAAGTATACTGGAGATCTCCGAAAGGATCTGTTCCCGCATGCCTGGCCTCCCGCGTATGCAGGCTTCACTGAGCAGGAAGCCTTCCCACTCGTTCTACCATGGCTGGCATGGGCTACTAACACCGAACTGAGGGATGAGATCGTGAACGACATTGTCACCGACCCTGGTCGACTTCGTACATTGCTGTCAGGTTCAAGGCGGTTTCCCATGTCCACCTGCCAGGCAGGCGCGACTGTGTACAAGCAAATTTAAGAAGGCGAGCTGGTCAGGAGCAAGCAGTTCCTCATGGTGATATTTCGGAGCGATTATTTGTCAAGGTATTAGAACTTTGTGGAGATAGGAAACCAAACAACTTCGGAATGCTAATAGGGTACTATGTACAGTCCAATGAGAAGTACACTCAGTCCATCCTCCTCTTCCTGAATAGGACCCGTGCCTTGGGGTCGGCTGTGCCCATAGCAGCGAAGTACAGACTACGTGGGACCGTTCCATCAGCCAGCTTAAGGTCGTAGGTCACAACCGCATGCGCCAACAAACATTTCAGCTCGTTGGCAGCAAAGAAACGTCCGGGACTATCGACAACATGCAATCAGTTACTAGAGAAAAATAAGGCGACATACCATGCATGTTTACCATGTCCAAAGGACAGAAATTCTATTCCGGTCGAGACGAACCGATTCTTGGCGCCCTTCCCCTCCACCTTGTCTGTGTCCACAAAGCGAAATGGCTCAAACGCCCGGGCATTCTCATACAGCCCATCGTCAAAGTGTATCGCATTAACGCCAATACCAACCGTCATACCCTTCGGTATGAACGTGCCATCCGCAAACGTATAGTCCCTCATAGCCTTGCGCGTGACGTCCACTAACCAAGTCATCAGAGCTATACCAACAACCTGAAAAAGAGACACACCAAATGCCGGACCTCCCACACGTTCACACTCTTTCAGAAAACTGTCGACTTTACTCATCCTTGCCAGTGCAACTTTGGTCCACCCCTCCTTCTCAATGACCGACTCCACTTCCTCTCGAAGCGGTTTGATGTACTGAGGATTGGCTGCCAGGTAGACAAGTGCACGACTCAAGCTCTACCAACGCAGGGTTGTCAAATCGAAGGAAAACATGCCCCTTAGTTGTGGACGTACGTTAGAAGTCGTCTGCCGCGATATGGTTAGTTGGAACCGCTAACCACAGCCAAGACGCCACTCACATGAATAGCAGCCATGTTGATAGACAGAATGCGGATAGACAGGCTCTCCACCGTGAACGGCACATCTGCTTCCTTCATGAGCCATGCCAAAACGTCGTTCTAGTAAAATTAGGAATAGGCACCCCCGAATCAGAATGAAAGAAAAGGAAATCACGAACGGGTAACTCAGCTCCCTCTTTTCCGTTGCGTATACACTCGAGTCGTTCTTCGATCATTGGCCGAAGATGTTTGACACCCCGTGCGAAACCTCGATGAACGCCCCTGGAAAGACGGGCCACCAGACTGACAACAGAAATAATGTGGATTCCTGGAACAAATAACCCGACCGACTTACGGTCTGAGGAATTCAGGAAATAGCCCGAGCTTAGCTCCTGTCATGAAAAAGTCTATGGTAAACTTGATGTTCAGATCAATCCAATCAGGGTCGCGGCCTAGAGCGATGAATAAATAAAATACAAGACTCGCGCATAAGAAAAAAAACATACACAATGGAAGGCCGACGAACACCCTGTTGCTCGTTCTGCAAACGATGTTTTGCATGGCTTCCAGGGCAAGTACATTGCGCCACTCTGGGTGTCCCAGGGTAAATGCATAGCAGCGAAATCAAAGCTTTGCTCACCATTGCCTTTGAGATCCAAAACCTCATCAAACGCCATCGTGATCTCATCTTTCATCACAGAGCACATCATCCCAATATTTCGCGTAAGCTGCCCGCGAAGAACAACGAGGTGATACGTGTTCTCGATCATTTCAGGTGGAAATAAATGTTGTACATGAAATTGCTGCCAATGCCGTTTCAGTGTGCATCACTCGAAACAGAACAAGTCGACTACTAACATCGTTCAAGCTTTGCGTGCGCGAGAGATCTTCCTCGGGCGCTCTCAGGAGTTCTTCAATGTGCTCCGGACGCGTCACGACGACAATCCATTGAAACATCGCTGCAACCTTGAAGGGCAACGAGCCATGCTATAACACCATATAAATTTGGATGAAACAGGGTGGAGCGATAGACATTGCCTTTTCGTATCCTTCTTGTATGACCTTTTTTGCGTTGACTACAAACGCTAGACCAGCCCACACGGATCCGAGCCAGGTGCTCGATCCTACTGTTGGGATCGTATCACGCTAGAAGAATGAACGAGCGCTCGGGAAAAGGACAAGGTGTGACTCACGTTGGATCTGCGCGACTTTGAAATCAGGAGAGCAGCAACAACGATGCCTGCGAGGCCATAACCGACTCCCAGAAATTTGGGTATCTCTGGCAGCTGAAAATCCATAAAGAGATATCGTCTGTTGTGGTTGACCAAGCGAATAGGCCACCCACTTTGAAGAGGATATATCATATATTATATATCCATGCACAGCCGCGACCAGGCTCCTTCCCACCCTCTGTGGAGAGAGAGGGGATCCGAACAAGATCGAACCCCGCCAGCCGGCCCATTCTGCAAATGGACGCGGGTTTCAATGCTGTCTCGTAAGTGAGCAAGCCTTCCTATTGGTTGATTGTGTGCTTACCTTCTTTAGTTACAAAAAATGTAGCCAAATTTGGGTTCGCTAAGGTCGTGCCACATTGATGCTGTCTCGACACCACTCATTTTTGAGGCTGAGTGCAATACTTCCTAAAACGGCGCGAACAATGTTTGCCTTTACATAAGTTGGTAGCACTGGGAAACCGAACAAGTCCGGCCAACTGCTGGTCGCTTCAACCAATAGGAAGGCTTGCGCTTTTAGAGACCAGATCTAAGACGTTCTGCTCGCGTCACTTTAGGAAGCCTGCCATAATGGAGCTTCGTGAAAGGCTCCTGATCAGGTAAGGTCAAACGGCTGGTATCAAGACGTAGAAATGAAATCAGCACCGAAAACACGAAGAGTGCCTTATTTTAGCCTTAGGGAGGGAAACGTGTAGTATGCACATTGCACACGCCCGTCTCGGTGATATGCTGTCAACGTCCGAGTCGTCGGCGATGAGTGGTCCGTGCTGTCAAGAGATGAACTTGCATTGGTGATTGTTGGTCAAGAATATGTCCAAACCATCGAAATTGACGCCGATACAAGTTGGGTATCATAGGGCAGTAGCATTGACAACGAACGGCGAATATCTTGTCAGCAGTGGGGATATGGGCATTAGAATCTGGCGAGTAAAAGATGGCGAACGGGTAGCGACGATGAGAGTGCAAGATGTCTGGAGATGGAAAGCATGCATCGACATGCTCGATGACGGCGGCAGATTGGTCAGAGTCTCCAAGGTCAAGAGAAGACCCCAGAAACCGCTTCCATATTTCATATGTTCCTTGTTTGGTGTGGCTCCTGCTGGCGCATATTCCCCATTCATGCAACACTCATTGTCTGATGAAGTACTGGCGACGTAATCGGTACTGTCAATTGATCCATTTTGCACGCCAGATGATCCAGTGGTTATCCCGAGCGAGAAGGGCACAGGCCCGTCCGAATCTGCAGAGTGGAAGGGATCGTCGACGTTGGGCTGGAGACACAGGTACGTGCCGTGTTGTTCCCCCAACCGTATAGATATTTTATGACGCTTGTGTAACTGTACTAAATACGTGTCATAGAGGTGTTGGCATAAGTCCGCCTTTTTGCAACGCGGCATGGCAGAGCCTTGGCTGGCAAAACCCGGCAGGAATGTACTTTCTATGTCGCTTCATGGGTGACGAAGAGCGATCCCACAGTGGTACGCTCCACCCTGGGCACCGGACAGCGATCAAGGACGCTGAGGATCTCCGAAAGGACGGCCGAGCGACCTGTGGGTCTTGCCCACCAGTATAATATAATATAGGCTTCGCTGAGCAGGAAGCCTCCTCCCCCTCCTCATTTGTTCTACCCACACTACAACCAATCTATCCGGGGCCGTGCTCCCGCCGTTGCAGGAAACTACTGGCCAACTCCCTCGGCAGTGCTCAGGATTGGTAGCTGGTGTACCCCAAACGGTCTCGGAAGGGCGGTTGGGGTTGGGGTAGCTCCCTGACGACATGGTACAACCGCCGGGTTTTGCCGGTTCTGCCAGCACCATCCCGAGATAGCTGCCCACAACACTGGGACTTATATGCAACAGACTTTGGCTTTGGCACTTGTCGCCTTGATCTATCGGATCATATTTATCAACGTCACCTGATACACGTCAGACTGCAACTTGCATCAGGTGAAGCATCGAC
>JBBPNZ010000999.1:0-11937 GCA_038091195.1 Phylloporus rhodoxanthus
TCTTTCTGGTGAAGCCATTGCTAAGCAAACTGGTGTTAGCCCTTCTACTATATCCAAGCTTTGCTCCAAAGAGCATTCTGGCCTTCCTAAAGCTATTGAAGGTCGTCCTTCCAAGCTTTCCCCTACTAATATTCGTCATGCTCAGCATCTTCTTACCTCTGGACAAGCTGAAAATGCTGTCCAAGTCACCAAAACCCTTGCCAACATCATCAACCAGCCTCTCTCTGATAGTACTGTTTGCCTCCATTTGAAGAAATCTGGTATGAAAGCTGTGGTCAAGTCCAAATGCCCTATTCTTTCTGCTAAACATTGCAAAGCTCATTGGACTATGCTTATGCCCATAAGGACTGGACTCTAGAGGATTGGAAAAGGGTAATATGGTCTGATGAGACCAAAATCAATTGCCTGAGGTCAGATGCGTGTAAATGGGCATGGAAAAAAGCAGGTGAGGGGCTCAGTGATGGGCTAGTGGAAGGAACCCTCAAGTTTGAAGGTGGTTCTCTCATGATGTGGGGCTGTATGACTTGGGAGGGAGTTGGTTTTGCCACCAAGATTGATGGTAGGATGGATGGGGAGCTTTACCTTTAGATTTTGAAGGATGAGCTTCACCAAATCTTGGACTATTATGGTCTCAATCCTCCTAACATCATCTTTCAACAAGACAATGACCTCAAGCACACCTGCAGGATAGTCAAGAACTGGCTAGAGAAGCAAGAATTCACCACTATGGTGTGGCCTGCATAGTCTCCTGACATAAACCCCATTGAACATCTATGGGGTTGTCTCAAGAGGAGGCTTGCACAATATGAAAATCCCCCTAGTGGAATTCATGAATTGTGGGAAAGAATTCAGGTGGAATGGAATAGGATACCAGTTGAGGAGTGTCAGAAGTTGATTGAAAGTATGCCTAGGAGGGTTTAGGCAGTGCTGAGAGCAAAAGGAGGCTATACCAAGTACTGAAATATCCAAATACCCATTTCTATTCAAAAGCTCAAAAACCCTTTCCATGACATTGCTGTTTTGAATTGACCATATCTCCATATCCTATAAACCAAATCACATGATCTAAGGGGCAATATTATAGCCAAGGGTATGTACAGTACTATTTATAACTCCACCAAAGCTAAGTGAGATTCCCACAGTGTTTGGCAGTGCGCTTCGCACACTGCTATCCAGGTTAGTATGAAAAGGGTTTTTGAGGTCACTATAAGTGAGCCAGAGAAAGACTACAAAGTGCTGTCAATGCTCAGCCTCCCTTCTTGAGGGACTTTAAATGCTTACTTTACCATACTATAGCTTAACTCTCTCCTTCATTAACATCAGTCACATGTTTTTGAGCTATCTGCCATCCAAAAAAAACCTCTGAGAAATGGTGGGCCACAAATGCATGCAGGTATGTTTATTGCCCACAGCTGGCTTCTTGTGCCTTGCCTGCTTGAAGTTACCTTGTGGTCATTGGAAGGTCCCTGTTCTTCTTAGATTTTCCATTCTCTTGATGTACTTTCCCATTTGCACCCCAAATATGGTGATCAGTCTGTAACATTATATACCTGTGATCAGTATAGTGACTAGTGATCAGAATCTGTTATTAGCCCCAGCCCTTTGGTGTCCAGTGTTTGTTCAACCTCATCCATTTTGCAGTCATGTCCCTTTCTCTACTCATACCATTATCAACATCAGCTTGCTCATATCTTCTGCACCTGTCCTTCTACAACAGATAACCTCCATGTTATTTTACTTTCACTTGTGTAACTAACATCACACAATATTTAACCTCCTCCATGGCTTACCTGAGCTCTAATTCCATCCCCTCCAACCTTTCAAATGATGTACTTATAGACTGTTCACTTTTAACTTTCTTTACTTTGCTCCCCCTGTCCAATAAACTTCCCTTGTTATCTTTTACAGGCCCTGCTTTATCTCATGCTGTCACCCAAGCATTCTGTCATTTCCAATGCTTCTATGAGGTGTGTTATTTCCTTTAACAACCTCACCCTATCTTTATTGTTCAGCTTCTTTCATTGGGAGAATAGGAGTGGGTTATGGATGACAACCAATCTGTGAAGCAGAAAAGTGTTTCTGAGGATTGCTGTATCCTTTGATGCTATAAAAGGACCTTTTGATTCAAGTTCAAAAGCTCATATGATAGGAAGCCACCTTTCTCACTATATGTACTTGTTGTAAACAGCCTGATGATCCAGAATCTTATTTCCACTGTGTTTACAGCTGTGGCTTTTTTATGATTGCCTTCATGATCTGGAAAGCAAGGCCAATTCATGATCACATCTTATTCTTCATGCTCCATCACCTTGAAAGCATTTCCAAACTCAGATCAATCTCTGCATATGCTGGATGATTAGGGTCCCCCATAACTCTCTTGATGTCTTACTGCAACATTTACCTTCTCATCATTATCTATTGCCTTTTGTGTAGCCACAACATCCTTTCATGGTATGTCTCTTTCTTTAATATCTCTGGCTCTAATCATATCTCTCTTTTTCTCTAGCCTATCCACTTCTGACATCTATCATAGTGTCTTTTGTATGTGCAAACAACCATATTATCCCCCAAACCAGAATAGAAAGGAGAAGATACAAGTTCATATGCATAGAGTGCATTGATACATTGGAGGACTACCTCACCAGCACATCCAAAGCAAAGGAGTAGTACAATACACTTGACTGCACAGTGATCATACTGTGGAGCCAGCTTGTGACCAAGTTCAACAAATGGTGGCCACCGCTATCATATGTCATTAAAACCACTATAGAACACCAGAAGGAGCTCATGAAACATAGGCTCATAGATACTGAGATTGCCACAACAGTCTCTGTTGGGAGTGTTGATGCATGGAGCCATGTTGTATGGGCCAACAAAGCATTACAACTTGCAAAAGATGCAGGGATTGTGGCAGGGAACTCGTTGATCTGGATGGTGAGAAATAATCTGCCAGATGCACTGAAGGACCAGGTAGGGTCTATGTTCAAGGACTGGGAGGAATTTGTAAACAAGATCAAAGGAGCAGACCTACAGGAACTGAGAGATGGGAAGAAGAAATAGGAGAAACAGGAGAGAGAAGTGAGAGTGCTCAAACAGGAACTCAACCAGTACATCCAGCACATGGAAAGCACTCAACAAGTGGACCACGTTAATGCAGTCATATCCCAGCTAGTAAGGGCCAATGTTAAATAGGGTGGAATGATGGCCCAGGCATGCATTAGCAAGGACAATAAAGTAAACCACATGACACACACCCAAAACCAAGATGTCAATAACCTGTGTACATATCCATATAATGAAAAAAACCATGAACCTTTATTCTACAAGCACCAAACCACCATCTATTCATACAACCCCATTTATGCACAACATATGCCTTTTAGGCCTAAAAGGTGAACAAACCAGAATATGTGTACTTTTCAATGATAATGCAATTGTTAGCTCCATGTGTTCATCCATCTTTAACCATGTCAAACACCACCTACACAACACATTGCCATCATCACAACATCTCTGAATGGCCAATGACACCATGCTATCATCTGAGGTCAAATGGACAGGGACAATTGATATCAATGGCATGCAGACAACAGACACCTTCAAGGTCTTCAACTTCAAAAGGGAATGGGCATTCCTATTTGGAAAACCACTACTTGCCATGTTTAAGGTGACCCATGACTATAAACTAGACATCATTAAGAAGCTTTTACTAGGCATAGTGATCAACACAAAGTGAACAGACCCATTGAACAGCATGCAGGCACTCACTCAGATGGACATCACAATCCATATGGCATACATGGCACAACAACAGCTTGATGGTTATAATGAAGCAGTTCAGCATACAATCAAATGAAAAGCAATATTTAATCAACACATACTCAACAGACATCCAGGCAAAGTTCCATTTAAAATGGGACAACTTATACAAATCTACCAGAGCAACCTCTCACACACCTTATCAAGACCAGGTCAACTCCTGAGGGAACTCCAGAACTCCAGAGTTTTGATCAAAAGGGACTGTGGCTTCACTGTACAGTATGTAGTGCACCCTTGTCAATGTCATGTCCCCAAATTTGAACAAAGGATCAGAGATCAGAGATGGACATGAGTAGAGAAGTGATGTCTAAGTTGATATTTGAACTGAGGTTATATGGTGGAATACAGAGGTTTATATATGAAGTCAGAATGTAATGAGTAAGACAGAGGTTGAAGGAAGAATACACCGGAGCTATGCTTATCATGGAGCACAAGTATGGGCAATGTCTTAATGATGTCTAAGAATGAGTCTAACTAAATGAGTAATAGAATGAAGAGGAGCATAAGGGGAACAGAGATAAAGTCTGAAGACTCCTGGTGGCATCTTAGTAGAGAACACACTGGAGTTCTAAAGGAGAGAGGTCTAGAGTAGCAAAGGTAGCAGAGTTGGACTTAACTCAAAATCATGCATATGATACACCTTCAAAACAGAGTATAAACTGCTTCTGAAATGGTCTGAACCCCATTGCATCATGGAACAGCTACACAACACCTACAGGTTGGAGACCCTTTATGGCATACTATTGGCAGGCAAATTTAGTGCAAGGCTACTGCAGGCATTTAACCCCAGGCCAGGAACCACACTTAACAAAGCACAAAGCAACTTCCTGGCACCACAGGTGGATGGTATAGGCAAGGCAGATAGCAGAGTGGTGGAGGAGGAAGATAGATCAGATCAGAGAAATACAGAAAGCAAGCAAGAGGTAAGTAGGGAAGCTGCAGAAGAAGGAGGTGTGTTAGAAGGTGAGATGGAGGCAGTAGAGGAAATGAAGAGGGTCAGAACACAAGGTAACAGGGACATCACCATTTTGAGGGGGGAACATATGGACTAGGGGAGAGCAAGGGGGCCGAGCAGAGGAGAAGGCAGGAGAGAGCAGCATAGCTTAGTCAGCAGCCCCATAAGAGCTGCAGTGGAGCCTTGTAGCAACCCATCATGTTCACCCACACAACATAAGCTCAGACCAGACAAAGAGCAGTACTCCCCACTCCAACATCCACCATACAAAGAACTGTGATCCTTGTCTGCACTGTGACACCCTTCAAGAATGCCACTTTGAGCTCACACAACTTGGTCTCATAAGCCATGATCCTGACATCGATATCAGAGATCGTGTACTTCACAGTGTGAATCCCTAGATACAGCAGTCAGTCATGGACAACCCAAAGCCAGAGAAGACTAACAGAAGCTGTTTGGCTTGGTGTAGTCGGTGATGAAGTAACTACACTCAGTCACCTGTTGTAGTAGAAGTGTGATAGTCTTGGCATGATTCTCAATTTTCTTCAAGGGTTCAGCATCATCAATGAACATGAAGACATCCCTCATTATACCTGCCAAGTGAATGATCTACTTGTCGCAAGTTTTCTGATTTATGTATAAGCACCTATTGGCCATGATTAGCAATAGCATGAATTGTGAGGGACAGACAGATTTTGTTCACGGCTGATATAACAAACCAAGCCAATAACGCATACAGATGAATCTGTTAGACTGTGAGCAAGCAAGCAAGAAGATGGACACCAATTACCAATGCAACATTAGTCACAATCTTAGTAAACAACTCCATTCTGTGCAGTAGGACACCTCACATGGTCTGAAAGGTCTGCACCTTTGCAATAGCAGTTGTGCCAGTATCGACTGCCACCGTCAGAAGGTCAGCAACCGCCAGTGTGGAATCAAGTGTGCCTATCACTTGCATTGCTTTGACAGTGGCAGTGGCTTGAAGTTGGTCTGCATCAATGCCCTCAAGTTATTGAACAGCAAATGAAATTTTGATCATAATTCCAGTGAGATTGGACCCATCTGAAGTATCCTTGTGAAGATGCTCTTTGAACACTAGTTGAAGTGATTGCATCAGTAGAACATGCCCTACAAAGGTTGGTTGCACCTCCGTTATTCAATTTTCCTATTAGCTCCTCAATCATATAGATGAGAGCTCCAATGAGTTCATCTTGCTTTTTGAAATGATGCCTCTGGTAAACCTTTACAAGCAGGGTGGACACATCAACAGCATTCCTAACAAAACTGAGTCTCCTGGTGTAGAGGGAAAGATGAGTATGAACCAGAATAAATGTTGATCCCAACAAGTTTCTTCTTCTCTTCTGCTGTGAGCATCTGATGCATGGTGTCTCCTATGGAAAACTGGACATAGAATTGTCTCAAAAGCAGAAGTTTGCACCCCAGCTGAACACAAAGTTTGATATTTTAGAAAAGCCAAGTTGCATACAATAGGAAATCTGACAGTTGAATCATGCCTTTGATGGTTTCCATTGAGTTGGTCCTTGAACATGGTCATTGAGTATCATGATTCCCAGTAAAACTATGAAAGTGATACATACATGTCTGAATCCAAAACTAATTCAAGGGCTTGTGAGCAAATCAATAATGACTGGGAAGAGAGAGATGGTAGGCTGTAAGCCAAACAGCAAACAATGTGGTTACAATTGGTGGTGCTGCACACCACCAAAACTTGTGTGCAGCTTATATAAGCTCGAGTAGGCAGTTTGGGCATGGAGAGGTGAAATCATCATATACAAGCACAAATCATCATTTTTAGCCTTGGTGTTTGCTTGAAGAGATAATGTAAACAGTATGATCTATAGATCTATCAGAGCTAAATTTCAATTTACTACCTCATTACATAGATATAACTAGTGGATGCATTACTTTTCACACTTGCAAGCCATAAATGATAAATCAGCTCTAATAACCTTATAGTATAATTGACAGGGATCAAAAAGTTTGCAGGCAGTGAAGTCATTTGTGAATGGGATGTGCCTGCATAACTCGCACAATCTTGCAGCTCCTATTAGCCATATGTTAGTGGGCACAAGCATGAGTTTCCATAAATGGACATCAGTCAGAGGGATCTGTCTTGCCCATAACTCAGAACATCTTCTATTCCTCTGCTCTATCTTATTGTTTTGATTAAGCAGATAGTACAATTCAAGCCAAATGTTATGTGACTGACTAAAAACATGTTGCCATCCACCACTGTCAGTCACCTTTGAATCACACCAACCTGCTGTTTCATGATTCAGGACCCAGAACTTCATTGATTGGCATATTTTCAAAGAGGACAATACTCATTTTCATCAGGACATGTGTATTGATTGGCAAGTCATACAGAGAAATGACATGAGAAGAAATTACATGGCCAAAAACAGGTGATATTGAAGTGACAGATGTTGGATGGCCAAGGATGACTATTTCACATCAGTGCAATGTATATCTGACCATAGATACCACAAATCACATGTGGAACATCATCATCAGTGACCAGATAGAGCTGTACCACTGTCTTGGGGAGGAAAAGGAGATTCATCTTAGATCTCAACTGAAGAACAAAGCATTCACTTTCCCTGGTTTTGCATGCTATTCTGAACATCCCAGGGGTGAAAATTTTCCATTTGGCAATGATCCTGATGCTGCATAACAGCAAGAAGGTGAAATACACAACCTCTCATTTGAAAAGCATGGACATACAGCAACATCTAGTCATTAAATTGATGTAAAATGATTATAGAACACTTGTTTCATACAGTAGAGATATTTCTGCCATAGTATGAACATACAATCTTATGTTGTGGACGAGAAACATGATGGTTTCACATTTCCGAGCATCTTAGGGGTTTTCGGCTTATGTAAGTGTCACGCAAGTTTTGGTGGTGCGCAGCACCACCATTACAATGCGGCTGCCAGCTTGCCGCGAGGCTCGCCTGGTCAGAAATGGTCCGGGGTCACTGCACGCTACCCACTCGATCGAGTCAGCTTATCCCTCGGCCCGCTGGAGTTCCTTCCAGGGCGACGAAACCACTCCTTCCCCCTCCATGTTACTAGTTTATGGAAGCGTTTGACGTCAGGATGGCGTTCGGCTTGACAGAGGTGCGTGGTTGCTTTTGGAGGATGGCGTCAACTCATCCTTGCCAAGGCGAGCCATACGTGATCGGCCTTGACGGAGCTTAACAGTTATAAAGCTGAATGAAAATGCGTTTAGGCCTCTATTTCGACGTATGCAGGACTGGGCGTTTGTGGATGAAAAAGGCACGGTTCGATGTTGGCAATGGCATGGCTGTCGCTGATTTTCCCTCACAGCGACCGACGAGAGAAGGGTCAATTTTTGTCATGTGTACACTGCCTTGCTGGACTACTTCAAGGGAATGCCGTGTGATTGTGCTCAAGGGTTTCCTGATAGTCTGGCTCAGGGGCTGATGAATCCGTACATGTCCACGCTGTTGCATCCGCTCACAGAGGTATTGCAATCCTCGAGTGTCTCACCAAAGACCGGTCCGACAGAGTATGCATTGCGGTCAGGCGCGATCTCAACGCTGACCAAGTCCCTCGAGGCCGACGATGGTGGTACGTGTCGACGCTAGCTCGCCTCGCGCGAAAAATTGACTCGTGATCTAGTCTTTTGGTGCGAAGACAAGCTGGCTACCCTCGTTCCTCACGTCCTGTCCCAAGTACCCATCGCCGTGCACCTGCCCTCCGTTGGTGACCCTGCGGAGACGCCTCGACAGCGCTTGATCGCGTGTCTTGTAGCCGTCCTCGTTCTCCTTCCCAACACGTCCTCTGACCTGCTCAAACGGCTCAACCTAGACCTTCTCATGCACATGCGCTCCGAAGACGCGCGCGTCCAAATCCTCGCGCTTGCATGCACGCGCGAGCTGTGGCGCGCCGACGGCGCCAAACTGATCGGTGCGTTCTTTTTTTTCCTGGGGTGTCGCTCTCCGCTGAAAGTGTGGTTGCAGGGTTCGTGGGTGAGACGGCGGGGTTTATAGCCGAGTGTGCAGAGGATGAGAGTGATGTGGTTGTCACGGAGGCGCGTGCGCTAAGGATGCGGTGGAGAGCGTGGCGGGGAGTATTAGTGACTTGTAGGGCTCTAAGGTCCATGGTATGTGATCGTCTCTCTGTTGGGCCGCGTTTGGGCCGCCGTCGGTCGGTGTACGTCCAATTGAAATCAAGTTCACAATTGGCGCACGATGGAGGGCGGAGATAACTCTTGCTCGGTAGGAGTACCATAATGCTCAGGATCGCTCTGGCGATTACATTACTCAGGAACCTTTCATCATGGAGCTAGACCAATCTGAGAAGTGCGCTGTACTATGCCGGCTCTTTTAACACCGTCTAGTAGGTACCACACATTCCTAGGATTCAGTGCCGAGAAGGACCCGGTGTACATGCAAGTTCACAATTGGCGCACGATGGCGGACGGAGGTCCTACACTCCTGCTCGATAGAACCCCAAGATGCTCAGGATCCTTTGGCAAGTACATTACTCAAGAGTCAAGAACCTCTCATCCTGGAGCTAGTCCAATCTGAGGACTGCTTAGAGGTAAGTATGTATATATACCAGCTCTTTAACACCGGCAGGCACCATTCCTAGTATACAGTTCCAACAGGGACCCGTATACGTACAATCAAGTTTCTATATATCCCCGAATCTTTGACGGTACCTAGGAACGCATTCAACATTGTTTTATGTAATAGGTGATGAGGAAATGAAGGACCTCGATAACACCACTCGCAAGCTTTCCGTTTCTGTCGCTAGGCGGTCTAGCCACTTGAGGAAGGCAGCCGTGCGTGTGAGCCCCATCAGCAGCATTTCATGCCTATTCACCCGTTCTTCCAGCGCTGTTCGGTTCCTGATCGATTGAAGGGTGATCTCTAGCAACGTCGCAATCCCAAGATGATCTGTCTGATTGTACATTGAAGGGGCTGCTTTTAATCGCGAGAACCTCGACTTTCGGAGTCATTTTCATAGTACATATTTGTGTTGTTCATCTGGAAAGAGAGAGCCGAACAATGGCACCTCAATCATCCTCCAGAATATGGAAGATGCCGAATATTTACGATTAGATCAGTGCCATTCCATCGTCATCACGTCAGGAATTTCTCGGACCTCGTGTCTAGGTGCGACCAACTCCAGGAAGGCAGTGTTGAGCACGCGGGGGTTCCTCCGCCGTAATTCAAGGATCCGAATAGGCTCAAGGGCGGTCTTTGGAAACATATAAATACAAGGCTCGTCTGGGCAGATGTGAATCAACACATCTGGTACTCCCCAGAGATCGACCCATTATACTCCATTTGCAATGTCCGAAATCACCAACATTCAGTACCAAGAACAACGCATTACCCTCCTTGAGCCGACGGGGGATGTCATAGGTTACCAAAACACTGGCTCTAGCAACCAGAAGGTACATACCAGCAGTTTGCATTCGTGTCCAGAATGCAATAGTCACTCACTGCCACTGGTTTGGTAGTGGGAAGGCGTCTTTTTCAACAACCTTATCGCCCTCAGGAACATTGGCACTGAAACCTATGCAAGTGTTGACTCCGAATTCGAGGTGCATCCAGTCAAACATGTAAAGCACACTGAGACTGAACTAGGAGTAATCTGGCAGGGGGCTGAAGTCGTTGGTAGCGATGACAAATTCGGCTGGAAATTGCTCCCCGTCTCTGACACTGACAGCGTACTCCAGTGCGTTTCTTGCTCGAATCTCGTTTCCTCGCTTGACATTCGTTCGCCCCTCATCAAGGATCGCGACCGGGGATGAAGCATACGTCTGGCGCCTGACAGGTGGTAAGGATGATGATCCGGTAATACATGTTTTGAGTGCACGGAAGACCTCTCATGATCCATTCGGTTCATAGATTGTGCTCCAGGAAACCCCTTACGAAGGAAAGGACGCGCAGTGGGTCGCTCAGCCAACCTTTCGTGCTGGGTGACTGCAGCACCACGTGCCGTCCAGCCCTTCAAATCAAGTTCTTGAACAGTATGCGATCTGAAAAAAAGAAAAGAAAAAAAAAAGTTTCGAGATCCATGTATGTAGGATATTGTAGCAGTGTTCGAGTTTTGCGAGATCTGAATCGAGTGTGTTGTTTATGGCGCCAGAGGAGATACCGATGCAGGATGTCAACACTGCGTCTGCCAAAGGAGCTCCAGTCACTGTAAAAGTCCATGTGATTTGTATACTGCGCGGGCGAGCTGTGGCGCGCCGACGGCGCTAAACTGATCAGTGCGTTCCTTTTTCCTGGGGCCTCGGTAGATGTGCATGCTAGTCCCGAAACCCAGCATTACTTTTTACTAGGGGAGCGATGGGCTGACGCCCGATGAGAGCACACCAAAACGGGAGTGTCGAGACTGATTTGGCCGGTTTGGGTCCAAGTTTGTCTGGGTGGGTTTGGGTCCCGTGCGCGGCTGAGCTTCATCGGAGCTACCTGGGGTTTGGGGACCGCGGCTGACATGGGACTATCGCGCAGGTATGTACAGCGATACTTCGTGAGGCTCTCAAGGCCAGGATGCGTATGTCTCGCGATACGCTCGTCATGTTTCTGACTGGATTTTCAGGGCTTGCAGGCGTAGGGGGAGCCTCCTGTCATCCCTGCCCGCATTTTACGGGCCCCCCCGAGCTGACCGGCATCGCGACGCTTTACGTCGACTACAGCACGACGTCGACCATACATAACAATCCCTTCACCGGACTGAGCAAGGCAATCTCGAAAAAGATTTCGGCCGAGGTGTTGCTTCCCGTGTCGTACACTCTTTGGCCCAGCGTGGACAAGACGCAGACAAAGGTACGCCGTTGCGAGCGTGTTTTGGAATGGTGACGAGACGGCGCATCAGGAGGGTGTGAACGGCATGACTGGGTACCTTGTGTTGCTCAAGCGGGCGCTGCACGCTGCCCCGCGTCTGGACGTCCTCGATACCTTACGGCCACTGTTCAAGGTCTTTATGGAAGCGTTTGACGTCAGGATGGCGTTCGGCTTGACAGACGTGCGTGGTTGGCTTTGGAGGATGGCATCAACTCATCCTTGCCAGGGCGAGCCACACGTGATATCGGCCTTGACGGAGCTTGTTGTAAAGCTGAATGAAAATGTGTTTAGGCCTCTGTTTCGACG
>JBBPNZ010001000.1:0-11929 GCA_038091195.1 Phylloporus rhodoxanthus
TGTACGTGACACCACCCACGATGAAAACAATGGACTAACGTGCATCCAAGGTTGCCCTGAAGGATCTTCCTGCGTTTCTGGAAGTTTCACCTGCACGGGTATTGGCGGCGGCGGCAGCGGCGAGGGAACTACTAGTCAGCCACCAAGCCCCAGCCCATCCCAATCGGCCCTCCCATCGCTCTCCAGCCCATCGAACCCAACCGTGTCATTGATCCAGCCTACGCTGACACTTGGTAGCAGCACGGCCACTGCAGTCGCGCCCAACATGACCAGTGCCAGCGCTAGCACTACTCCATTGAGCGGCGTATTGCCAAGTAGGTTACCCATAAACCATGTAAAGTGGATATGTCTAAACCTCGAGACAACAGATGGCTCGTCGCACAGTGTTTCCAAAATCTCTTTCGGTGGCATGGCGTTAGTGGCTGCCGTTGCGGCCCTCCACGGATATCTCTTGTAAGGACGATATGTTCCATTATTATCATCATTCGTTCTCCTTCTGGTTGTTGCTGTATGCTACATGTGCATATACCCTGCCGGTGTTCTCTTTCACAAACTCAACGTATTGCCATACTTGTTTGGTGTTCCGGTCGTCTCGAATGTAATCTTATGTGCGGCTAGCCTCTACTAGGGCAACCATCAGATTTCATGCAGCACGGAGCACGCGGTGTCTCGTACCTGAATAACTCTCGAAGCTGGCACCTCCATCTGTGTGACGTTATCATGTCAACGGCCATTGCATCCCACCGCACGCATCAAACTCCAACTGTGCCTCGGAAAAGCTAATATGTTTCAAGCCAAAGATCACCGCGACAACTCGTGCCGCAAGCGAGCCTAATTCATAATCCCGTCCAGAATCAGATGCCATACCTTGTTGAAGACGTTCCATGACATGAGATGCGTCGGGATTGGTATAAACATCCCGTAGAGCTTAGCCACACGCGTCGCTCTCACCCTTGTCTGCCCTCGGGTATCAGTCTTGTGTCTACCAAGCGCCAGAGAGCAGGACAACGTACTCCATCCATAACCTAAATCGGTTAATGTGTCAGAAATGGGGTGCTCACATCCTGTGCATGCTGTGCTGATTGCCGATTGAGTGGAGACCTGGCAAGCGCCTCATGCATCCATCGCGTCCTTTGCAGTGGTGCTTAGTTTCCGCAACTCTTCCTTCTGGCAAGGATAATCAATCACGGAGATGGCAGTGGAAAGTAATACCGTCTCGGTTATGCGGCGGTTTGCATATCAGAGTGTTCGGTGCTCTCTAGGACATTGGCAATGAATCAGCCATTTTGTACATTGTTCGACAGGATTGAGGTCACCATTCTGGAACATCTGATGTACATGCAAGAGAAATGTGTGGCAAAAAAAATAAGACTCGCTGTTGACCACTTTGATGCAGCACTTGTGCAGCAGCTGTGCTACGGTGTGCCCTCCCAAAACAATCTCAATCGGTGATCGGCAAACCAAACTGACTCGAATGTAAATAACAACACTCAGATCGCCAATGTTTGGACGTACACAGTTCGCTGCCCAATAGACAGGCGAAAGGTTAATGACATATTTGACAATGTCAACGACCTTGGTGCTACACTATTATCACTGTGGACACCTAGTTTTCACGTATTCGTAAAGAATGTGACAGAGTATCGCATCCACCATGCTTGTCTGCGGTCAGCTATTTGAGCACCAATGAGGCAGTGTTAGAGTGCAGAGCTGACCTCTCCGAAAGTTACATTGATGCCTTTCGTAAGCCTCAATATACACTTTCTATACAGGTCTTACTTGCGACTGTTGTTTGTAGCGTCAATTGGCTTCTGGAAATCGTAATATGTGAGCGTATTCGTCGATCGAGAGGTGATGCAAGGACGCATAAAATCGAGTGTCATGAACGGAAAGTAGGCATAGATTGAGCCAGCAGGGTGAGCAGGAGGCAAAACAGGAGCTTGGTGAGCATCCCTCCATAGGAACCGTCTGTGTAGGTATCAGAGGAAATGTCAAGTACACAAGGAAAAAGATACGGACGCCGTGGTAATGTTCACGATCGGGAATCGGTCTCCGCTTGTCAGGCAAACCGCATCGCACGGGAGATAGTATATCCTGGACACAACCCAGCACCCGGAATAGGCGGCTTGGTTTCTTCGGCTTGCAAACCGACCTTGAATAATTTGAATGTTAGCGATCACAGGTCCACTGAGAGATCAATGTGTCCTCAGAGTTCTTTTGCCACAGACTGTAGATTGCAGATCCGGGATAGATAGATCTGGATTCCATCCTTCAAAGGATTCGTAGGCTAAAAGGGTCGTGAGCAATCAAGGGTCATAGTATAATCTGAGATACTTGCATTGAAGACCAATGAACTTTCGAAACTCGTTGACGAACACCGCTTTACAGTGCATGCTTGCCATTTCCTTCCCTGTTCCATGGCCATGATCTCTACCACCTTCATCACAGGGGGACAACCTCTGGCACGAAACGTACCAGCCCTACGCTCCGTTGCATCTTGCAAAATCCGGGCGAGGTCTTCGTCAGCGAAGAGGGCTTCCGGGCCTCGTTGCAGACTATGCTAGTAGCGTGGTTGGCGTCAACGCTGAGCGTCGTTTGAATTCGCATCGCAGCCAAATCTATTGAACCTGAATGCTACTGTCAATCAGTATGCTGCAGTGCCAATCTGCAAAGCGGTCGAAATGGACAGCAGGTTCTATAGCTGTCTTGTAAGTGAGCAAGCCTTCCTATTGGTCGATTCCTGTTTTGACTATCCTATCCTATAATAAGCGACCCTTATAGGCGACGACCATCGCAGAACTGTACCTCGGCTAACCTGGCTCAAACAGTCAATAGTAGGCCGAAAACAATGGACTGGCATGCATTCACTGAGGCTGCCCTGAAGGATATTCCTGCGTCTTTGGAAGTTTCACCTGCACGGGCGACGGCCGTGACTAGCGCCAGCGCCAGCACGACTCCATTGAGTAGCGTATCACCAAGTAGGTCATAAACCTTGTAAAGTGGGCGTGTCTAAACCTCCAAACAACAGATGCGCTCGTCGCAGTGCTCCAGAATCTCCACGGGTCTCTTCTAAGGGTCAACGAGATCATTAATCGATCATCATATCAGTTGCTGTATGCTAGGACATACATGTATATACCCGCTGAAAGTGGCGTCCTTGACCTGCCAAGTCGATCGGGTAGAAGAAGCTGCATCCCGCCTCAGGAACATCTTACGGCACATGGCTGCTATAAAGCAAGGCGCTGGTTTGAACCGGTCGATGTTCGGATGCGCTCCACGATGGTCACCTTGCTCTTCGCCCTATTAACGTGCTTGCAACTCATTGCAGCAGACACTCCCCGGACGTCCAATTCGGGCCTGGTGGCATTTGGTACCATGCCTCAGCTCTTGGGACGCAGTGTCAACAAGTTTACATTGAGACAAAACAGTTGTCCCAGCGGGTCATGTCAGTCTTGTTTTTCCATGTTTAGGCTGGTGTGTCCATACTCACCATAGACTATACGCAGCGGCTTGCCCTAATTTCCCCGGTTCATGCGTTCCAAACGGTAATATCTGCGTGTGTATATTCATGACATGAGTATTTGAACGAACTCGGTGTCTCACTGAAGCAATCTAGTGTGACTCGATAATTTACTGCCCGGACAATACCATGGTACGTCTGTTTTGAACATGTCGAGTAACCATGTGCTGATCCGGTTAACGCGACAGTGCATGGGGGAAGGGCAAGACTGTTGCACCGTCCCATGTGCTGATATTGACCAACAATTTATAGGTGCTGCCCAACAACCTTTCAGACTTGTAGTAGCGGAATGGATTGCTGCAGCCCTAGCGAGATTTGCTGCAACGACGCCCTTGGCGGGTGTACGTGACACCACCCACGATGAAAATAATGGACTGACGTGTATTCAAGGTTGCCCGGGGGGATCTTCCTGCGTTTCTGGAAGTTTCACCTGCACGGGTGGAGGAGGTGGTGGTGGCGGTGGCGGTGGCGGTGGAACTAGCAAGTCACCAAGCAGCTCATCGAGCCCAATCGTGTCATTGATTCAGCCTACGCTTTCGGTTCTGACACCCGCTGGCAGCACGGCCACTGGTGCAACCACGGCCAAAACGACCAGCGCCAAAGCGACCACTACTTCATCAAGCGGCGGGTCGCCAAGTAGGTTATTAAAACCTTGTAAAGTGGGCGTGTCTAAACCTCGAGACAACAGATGGCGCGTCGCACAGTGTTTCCAAGGTCTCTTTCGGTGGCGTGGCCGGCATGTCGTTGGTGGCTGGTGTTGCTCTCCAGGGGTATCTCTTCTAAGGGGCAATGTTCCATTGAACAATTATTATCATTTCGTTCTCATGGTTGTTTCTGTATGCTACTGTTCTCTTGCACAAAGCCAACATGTTGCCATACCTTGAATGGATTAATGACGATAATCTGTACTTGTTGGGTGTTCCGAGGGAAACCTTCGGATGTAACCTTCAAGGGACGCGGCCAGGGGAACCATCAAATGTCATACTGGCAGATCCAAGGTAAGTAAACGTAATACTGTAGGGTACGGAACACACGGTGTCTCGTACCTGAATAATTCTCGAAGTTGGCAGCCCTCCATCTGTGTGACATGATCATGTCAACGGCCATTGAATCCCACCACAGGTCATTGGCGACGCACCAAACTCCATTTGTGCCTCAGAAAAGCGAATATTTTTCAAGCCAAAGATCAGCGTGATCACTCGTGGCGCGAGCTGTGAGTCTAGTTCACAATCTCGTCCAGACTCAAAAACACGGGTACCATACCTTGTTGAAGACGTTCCACGACATGAGGCTATGCATCAGGATTGGTATAAGCATCCCGTATAGTTCCGCGTGTGTCGCTCTCACCCCGTCTGCCCTCGGGTATCAATCTTGTGACCACCAGCCGCCGGAAGGGAGGATGATGGCTTCATATATCGTTATTAACCCTGTCGATGTAGTAAACGGTGGGAGAACGTACTCCATCCTGGACCCGAACGTTTAATGTATCAGAAATGGACGTTTTCATTCGCTAGTGGCGCTCACATCCTGTGCATGTGCTAATTGCCGAGTGATTGGAGACCCGGCAAGCGCGCCATTGATGAATTTCATCAATGCATCATCTGTCACGTCCTTTGCAGTGGTGCTTAGTTGCACTAGTTTCTGCAACTTTTCCTTCTGGCTAGGATCAGCGTAATAATCGATCACGGAGGAGATGGCAGCGGAAAACAACAGCGCAGAGGGTACCGTCTCGGCAAAGATGTTGTATGCGACGGATTGCACATCAGAGTGTTTGGTGCTCTGTACGACGTTGGTGATGAATCGGTCATTTTGTACGTTGCTCGAAAGGATGGAGGTGACCAGGATATCTGATGCACATGCAAGAGAGATCTGTGGCAAAAAAATAGGACTCGCTGTTGATCACTTTGATACAACATTAAACATACCGTCCCATCCCTGTACCGTTTCAACCGACTGCCGAAATAGTGCATGATTTCGTCCGCAGCTTTGAGAGCCGAGTGGTACAAGGCCCAGTCGCAAACTGGGTCGTCATTAAGGAACATATACCTGGACCGTCTCAGTGGCGATTCAGCAAACGGACTGGATCTCCTACCTGGTCACGTCGGCAAATAGTTCAAACCACTGCGCTACCGTATGTCCTCCCAAGACATTGTCAAAATCGGTGATCGGCAAACCAAGCTGACTCGAACGTAAACAACATCACTCTGACCGGCAACGTTTGGACGTACCACGCAGTTTGCTGCCCAATAGATGGGCAAAAGATTAATGACATCTTTGACAATGTCAACGACCTTGGTGCTATCACTCGCCGACATGGACGCCTTCTTCACCAAGGCGTTCAGCATATTCGTAAAGAATGTGACAGAGAGTGTCGCATGCACCATACTTGTCTGCACTTAGCTATTCGAGCACCAATAAAGCAGTGTCAGGGTACATAACTGACCTCTCCGAATGTAACTTCAACGCCTTTCGTAAGCCTCAACATGCGTTTTCTATACAGGTCTTGCTCGCGACTGTTGTTTGTAGCGTCAATTGGCTTCCGGAAATCGTAATATGTAAGGGTATCCGTCGTTCGAGAGGTGATGCAAGGACGCATAAAATCAGGTGTCATGAACGGAAAGTGGGCATAGATTGAGCCAGCAGGGTACTGATCGGGTAGGAGGCAAAACAGGAGCTTGGTGAGCATCCCACCATAGGAACCGTCGGCCGTGTTCACCATGCAATGCTGGTATCCCCAAGATGTTAGGTTATATGCTATGTATATATTAGAGAAAATGTCAAGTACACAAGGAAAAGGGTACAGACGAGTAAAGTCCACGGTCAGGAATCGGTCCCCGCGTGTCAGGCAAACCGCATCCGCGAGGATAGCACGGGAGATAGTATATCCCGGACACAACCCAGCACCCGGAATCGGCGGCTTGGTCTCTTCGGCTTGCAAACCGACCTTGAACAATGTGAGCATTAGCAATCAGAGGTCCACTGAGAGCATATGCGAACGTGAAGTTCCAGATTGTCAATGTGTCCGTAGAGTTCTTCTGCCGCAGACTGTGGATTGCTAAGCAGATGGGTCTGAGACGCGAGTGAAACCTTACGTAGATGGATGGATCTGGATTCCATTCTTCAAAGGATTCGTAGGCTAAAAAGGTCATGAGCAATCAAGGTCATAGTAAAATCCAAGATACCTACGCCGTAGACCAATGAACTTTCGAAACTCGTTGAGCTACAGGTTGTAATCAGATTGTATAATCACCGAGAAACAGCGCTGCGTCTTACAGTGCATGCTTGCCATTTCCTTCCCTGTTCCATGGCCATGATCTCTACCACCTTCATCACAGGGGGACAACCTCTGGCACGGAACGCACCAGCCCTGCGCTCCGTTGCATTTTGCAAAATCCGGGCGAGGTCTTCGTCAGCGAAAACGCCGTCGGGACTTCGTTGCAGACTATGGTTGTGTTAGTCGCGAAACCCGAAACACTACGTAGAGGGCAGGACGCACTTTCCAAAAGTCCAGGTCTTGGCTTCACCAGGTGGTACAATTTTTTCTCGAACCACCTTTCTAAAGTCTTTTGTAGTCAGCTGCGCCAGAATAAGCCAAATCTATAATGCAGGTGACGGAAAGAAAATATACCGTTCTCGGATCTGTACCTTCAAAGAGTTCCTTGAACATTCCATCCAGCCATACCTCGTCCTGTTGACAGATGGAAGCGTGCCAGTGATAAAGCAAATTGAACTCGATGGAAACAGCATTTCCTTGCCCACGGGGAGATATACAATGATCGGATTCGCGAAATGACTGTTGACGCATACAAAATTGACATCTACCCCAACGACCAAATGATAAACTTACCGCAAGCGGGTCGAGGCGCCAGATCAGGCCATCCCTGACAAGTCCCAAAATACTGCCGACATAATCTGCAAGGATGATTTGCATGAAGAATGCAGTATTGACCATCCTCGCTCTATGAAAAATTTCATCGTCCTGAGCAAGTAGTGAGGCCTTCTCTTCGGCCAGAGGTGATATAAATGTGCCGCGTTCATTAAGGTCCAAAATCTTTTGTGCAGTATACTGTCAGGGCGTTAGCATACATGCCCACAAACGGACGGATAGATGTACGTTGTGATGTCGGCTAAATAGCACGGCAAGCGCGCAAACCGAGGGCGGCATGAAAAGCAGACGACTATCCGCAAAGGTGTCATTCCAAATCTTTCCGGAGCCGTCTTTTTTCCGTATGCCATCCACCTGCTCCTCATTATTGCCGTAAACAATACTCAAATCGAGATAGCTGCTCGTATCGTTGATTGTCCAATCCGACGTATTCGTATTGAAGATGCTGTGAATGATGAGATCTGCGAATGCAAAGAATAGACTCGAAAAGCCCCCAGGGTGTGGGGTGAAGTCGTTGTCTCTCCGACATAGAAGACGGTCAAACACGAGGCCTGGGTCAGGAAGAGACGGAAGCGTGTGGATATGAGTAGAAGGCACAGACCGTGCGTAAGGTTGACCAGCTTGTCCGAGAGAAGGGAGAAGGGCGTTGTAGTTGGATCCATCCGCACTGCGGAACGCATACGAGACAGCCTGTTGCCTAGCGATTGTTGAGGGGGCATTGCGGAAGGTGGAAAGGAAACCGGTGGGAGGATGGGGTAGGTCCTTGTATACTATGACGCATATACCTCAATATCCTGAGACGCACAACCAACGACCTACATAAACTAATGACATGCTGTTGCGCTGTTTTGGAGAATGATGAATCGTCGGGAAGGCGCGCCATCATCATCAAGATTTTTTCGAGCTAAGCGGCACTATGAGTTCAGGATACAGCGTTGTATAAATCACTTGCAAGAAAATCTCTGTCATTGATTGTGCCGTGGAGGTTGCTTATAGCATCTGCAAGCGCGGGCTGTGCATAACACGCAAGGGACTTGAATAAGACATGTAGAATCGACGGAAGACCTACTAAAGCGTCAAAAGTAATTGGCGGTCCACGAACAGCGATTTGCTGAATGTCATACAAGCTCCTCCCAACAACCCCGGTGGTGCTAGACTGCACTCGAGAAAACAGCAGTTGCAGAATATTCTGGACTGTCGTTCCGCCCCCGCGGTTGGATTGTGTTTGCTGCATCGGTAGTAGTCGTGGAGGTCAACTTGCACGCACGAAGGGATGGAGAGGCTGAATGGCAACAAAAGAGGGAGAAAGGAAGCTGGCGGGAAGGTTTAAGTGGCAGCAAACTCCATACTTGCCGCAAATTAGGATTCCTGAGCAAGTACTTGGAATACTTGATTGGTATTCTGCAACGCATCCAGTAAGGTAATTCGTCTCTCAATCAAGGCCAAGTAAGTTCAATCATGCTCAATGATTCGTAAACCCCATCTGTCTGCATCATCCTCGGCGCGTGGGTCTTCTGCATAAATGATCACTAAATTCTTGTTGATACTATCACAAGGACAACACACCCACGTCAGTCGACATTCGCTCACGATCCACATCAAAACACAAACCTTCTTCGCTGTCTTGTAGAATATCTTGGTCTGAGGGGACAGTACATTGGAGCACTCAACCAAGTTATCCTCCGCCAGAGGACAGAACGCGAGATGACCTCTAAACGTATCTTTGTCTCATCCAATTCTCTTATAATGGTGAATGTCCGGATGTCGGGGAACGAGAGAAAAGGCCGATTACGGACTTTGGGGGTAAATTCATTGGGAATCTTGGTCAAGTCGCAGGCCGTGACCGTGTGACATCCTCACACTAAGATTTCCGACGCAGCTACCAGGACCCATTTTACGCCCTTCCCCCACCCAATGAAGACGACGAGCACGATCGCTCATCGCCTTTGCCGCCTTTGCCTCGCCTGGCCCTTCCCTCACCCGGGGCGTGGTGGTGGCATGACGAGCACGCTGCTGCCGTCAGTGTGAGTCACGTCCCGCGACTCGTCGCATGCTCGCTCGCGCGCCCTCACCCTATGTCACCACCCAGAAGCTCGCCACTATCGAAGGGGATCATGACGTTGTGCGATGTATTAACGTAGCTAACGATTTCTTTTCATATGAAAAATGTGCACATTATTGTTTCTGTTGCTCACTGCGCTATCCATCCGGCACCCTTTCATATCAATCGCTGTCGTTCTTGCGCTCCGGATCACGCGCAACAGCTCTGGATGCGACTATGTCGCCAACTGCCCTCCTGGCTCCGGATTTCGATGGTGCGTGTTCATTTCGTCGAAGCGCTCATTTCTGTGGCTTTTGGGACGTTCCCTGATGACGTGGACGACGTCTCGTGCGTCCGCTTCGCGTATCGGGTGGCCTGAGTCGTTTGGAGTCCTCCTGGGTGAGTCCTCCCCCAGTTGCTCCAGTCATTCTTTGACTCGTTCCAATATCTCCAACAGCTTCTTCTCTTGCAACGAGTCCCTAGTCTATATTTGAACGTGTAGCATTCTTCGAGGATCCAACCAAGACGTCTCTTTCCATACAGAAGGTGGCGTCAACTCGACGGCTGGGATGACAGGCCTCGCTAAGGTCGACCTACTGGAACGACTCGCAGACAGAATGACGCAGGGCGCTGTGAAGGAGGACGACCGGCCACCGACATTTCGTTCGCAGTGAACGGTCATGAATTTGGGCATGAGGATAGGCTGCTAAGTCCATCTATGCGCTCGTGCCTTGCTAACTCTTGTAGGTCGCGATCAGGATTGTCGTTTATAACGTCAGTGGCTTGAGATATTCAGCAGGCAACCTGGGGTGCTTACTGGACGTTGTAGGTGGCCCAGGTACGTCGTTCGTGCTGTATGCGTAGCGCTCGTGCCGACTCGTTTGATCCTCCTAAACTAGTGGTCTCGTGTTTCGAGTCGCCATGCTGTTCACCCGCTGCGCCATCCATTTCCCATCGTATTTCGTCGCTTTCGACGCCATCATCATCGCCTTGGCGGCCCAAACGCCTCTGCTGTGCTCCAACTCGATCAGCTCTCCTATGCAGCCTCCTGGACCTGGACCTTGTTTCGACACGTTCTGTCACCTCCACATCACTAATTTCAGTCTGAGCGCCTCGGTGACCTCCTGGTGGTCCTAAGTCAGTGTAGTGCGTTCGTTTCGTCGTACCGCTCGTTTCTACAGTCAAAGCATTCCTGAATGATATGAACGTCGTGTGGTGCGGCCGTTTCACCGCTCGGCTCGCCAAGAGCTGCTGGAGGTGACTCCTGACATGTTGTGACATCTTCCAGAGCTTATTAGGCCCGTTGTCAGGGTCCCCATCGCCTCCTAACGCTGTGGACGCGTCCGCTTTGTCTCCAGGTGTGACCAGTGCGCCCTCAGCACTCGCATGTCCGCCGTTTTGACGGGCTTCGAGATATGTCTTTGCGACGCTGCGCAGCTCCTGCCCCATAGCAAAGGGGGTCAGGTATACTACTGTTGCTCTGCGTGTGTTTCCGCTCACTCATACTCAGCGTCGCAGTTGAGACGCTGATAACGACATTGTGCACGAAATTCGCGACGTTCGGAACGGCATTTTGCTAAACCAAGTTTCTCACTTAACCCTTGGTAGAGATATCGCATTCCTAGTGGTGCGTAGTGCTCTCATGTTACTTGATTGGAGTCTGATGGCTCTAATAAATAGACACCTAACTTTGCCATGTACACAACGGACGTTGACTCTACTTTACAGCCGATGGAGAAAAGGTGTACAGCACATAACCTTATTCCCGACAAACCAGAATATCTTGGTGATCGCGCAATCCTTTCGGGATCTCCAGTCCGGATGTCTGGTGCTGACAAGTGGCCCCCTGACATTCTCTTCGACTCCGTCTACGCTAATGCTGTACTGCGTCATTCTGCTCCTCAGTCAATGTTAGATACACTCAAACAGTGGAAATCCACCTTCTACCCCGGAGAGATGACGAGTGCAGAAGCGAATCACCAGGCAACCATTGATGAGCGAGCCGCTGAGACTGAGAGGAAGAACCAACAGGATTGCGCACGTGACGAGCGCGCTGCCAGACACGCGAACAGGACGAGGCGTGCAGGGCAACGCAAGCGGGTCACCAGACAATCATTGGTGGGCGAGCCACTGGGGTCGAGAGGAAGAACGGACAGGATCGCGCTGCTAGACGCGCGAATAGGACGAGCCGTGCAAGTGGCGACCGCGGCGACTACTTTCCTCATGATAATGCCATATATCCTGATGCAGCGAGACGAGCTAGAGGCCTTTTTGAAGAAAATCTGCGGAGGAGACAGCGGAGCCGCTTGGAAGACAAGGTTGGGGGATGGGCAAGGGAAGTTGCGCGTGCCAGTGATATTGCTGGCCTGGAAGAGTCATAGTAAATTATGTATGGTTGTCAGAGAAAATTTCACCTCAACCTCAGTGTACTAACATGGATCTGCTGAACACGAGCATTTCATTCCAGAATGAAATGCTCTTG
>JBBPNZ010001001.1:0-11926 GCA_038091195.1 Phylloporus rhodoxanthus
CACAACGATATTGATAGGACGACGTTACTGGGCGAGTTGACAGGCGCCATTGCCAAAAACAAGAATATTGAACCTAAACAGAATGGCGACGACGATGCGAATGTCTCCGCGTGTGGAATAGGGTCTAGCATGGGTGTATCCGGATAAAACCCGGGTCATACCCGTGGGTTTGGCACTTTGGGGCCTGCTACCCGAACCCGACCCGGGTGAGCAGAGGTGGGTACGGGTCGACCCACGGATAATCAGTGGGTAATTCTGGGTGTCCGGGTATGACCCGTGGGTGATGTCCCGTCGTGGGTTAAGGCTGGGTGTCCGGGTCAATCCGTGGATACTAGGTAGTACAGCGATGTAGTAATTAGTCTATCTCAATAAGTTCAACAGCGTTGGCATTCTTGGAAGCTCGCTCTTTCCCCATACTTCTTGACATCTTATTCTTTATAATGGTTGTAGGGATTTTCATGTCAGGGAGTAGCGGCGTGCCATACCATGATCCTATAGCCACTTCGGCTTTGAAACTTTGTGAGCCGATGCAATGTTGGAGATGATTGACTTGCAGTCGCCCACCAGAAAAAGCACGCTCAGCATCGACAGAGGATGCTACAAAATGATTAAACATTGCATAAGCACAAGGAACTTCAGTACACGAACCGGGTGCAGATAAAAAATCCAGGGCCATTTGAGCTAATCGAGGGCAGGCGTCCCGGCAGTTTTCCCAGTACTTGAGCGGACCTCCAGCCGCTTTGACTTTGGCCTTTGGAACCGGAGGAGAATCCAGGTAAGCACTGATTGAGTCTGGGTCTTGCGTTGCACCACCTTCTTCATCATCAGAGTCGGCAGCATCCCATTTGGAACGCTGTCGCTGTAGGAAATTGTCAACACATAGCAATGTCAGTATCACAACAATGTCGTATTACCTTGAGAGGCGGTCCGTTCTCAGTGTGTTTATCAGCATTCCTTGAGGTACGGAGTATTTCATATGTTTCAGCCCAACGCTATCGGATTATGCGCTGCGCTTCCACTCGGTCTTCTAAACGCCAGTCCGGATTCTTCTCAAACCAATCCACTTTTTTATCAGGACACATAGCTGAATGAGTTGTGAGATTGCCATCATGGTTGACGAGTAAGATTAGCACCCATGACTCACCAATAGCGATTCGGTACACCTCATTGTCATCCATCAATGCATAGTATTTACCAATCATCGTGAGAGAAGCCTCCGCTGCGATACGAATAGCTGCTGGTTCAGAGTGAGCATCACGAACCATTGCCATGGAATGTTCCAGTCGTTCCAGCATTGGGATGACTTCATAGACTAAGGGAACCTCAGCTTGTGAAAATTGGTGCGTTATGGTGTCGAAAACCTCGAGAACTTCTAATAACTTTTCCATGAGTTTCCATTGTGGTGCAGTCAGAGCATAAGCTTCCAGTGCCAAATCCTGTTTCCCAGTGAGGATGCGTATCGCCTCCCTGAACTGGAAATGTGCCCTCAGGCACACAAAATCTGAATTCCACCGAGTAGGAACACGGCGGTCAAGGTGAACTTTGGTACCAGGTGTTGCACTGAGCAATGTAACTATCCGTTCAAACTCTGCTTGTAACCTCGCATTGTCGTGTAGCTTGCGAGCAAGGCCAGCAACCTAATAATGTCATGGTCAGACGTCAGATTCCACAGTGGGATAGGTACTGTACCTTTGGAAATAGCCCTAGTGCTTCTTTCTCTTCTTTCTCACTCATCAGAACACCTTGAGCCTTCATCACTTCAATGGCCATTGTGCGCACTGATGTGACAGCCTGTTTGTCATGTGCGTCCTTCCCTTCATCAATCTCAATCGTGATGGTACCATCTGCTAATCCTAAGCCATCGTCAAGTTCAACACCCTCACCACTTCCTCTTGCTTCCTCATCAATCATCTCTTGTTCAAGTTCGTCAACCATAGTACTACCTTCCTCAATGATGACCTCTTCAACCATTGTAGTCGGGCCCTGGTTTCTTTTGGTACGCTTCGAGACTTTCACAGTTTTTCTTTGTTTAGATTGGCGATAGAAAAATGAGATGAATACCTGCAACACGTCAGAAGTCAGCTAGTATCCTGGTATTATAAGCTATCAGTAGTGCTATGAAGCCGAACCTTGGCAATGAGATTGACAGTGTGTGGCACACAACGCGTCCGTGACATCTTTCCACGAAATCCAGGAATAAGCAAAGCAAGCTCGTCTGCAAGTACATCACAATTGCTAGCATTGTCCATCGTAATTGTATGAAACTGTAGACATGTTATTGCAGGCTGTCAATCACAAGATCAAAGATAAGCAATAGTATAAATGTGCACCTTTTCCTCCATCTTAAATCATCGCAGACAGTCAGCAGTCACCTCTGCAAGGTAACGACCAGTGTGCTTGTGCGTCAGTCTATTGCATATATAGTTAGCAACACAACCAAAATGTCTTGAACATGCCTGAAACAACTAACCAGATGAATTCAAGTGTTGCACGCCATATTTGACTAGAAGAAAACCAAACTACTACGATACCAAGGTAAGAGTATGTAAATGGTGACGTCCAGCCATCAACAACCAGATGAACAGATCCTTTGTGTTTCTACTCCTACATAAGCTCCAGCACATAGCAGTACCAACAAAACAGGACGCACCGAGAAGTAGTCCTTCACATAATTAGAACTGTCAAGGTAAATCTGGTTCACATCCCGAGAAATAGTGGATGACGATGGCAACACCGTCCCAGGCCGAAGAAGTGCTACTTCTTGAACATATAAAGAATCGTTGACCATATTAAATGGCCGTTTCGAAATGGCACAGCGCATGGCAATGAGAGCCCGATGCTTTGCAGGCATATATTCAGAGATTGATTTCTCGATTGTCTGCTGAGCCCGTGCACCAGTTGCAGTCTCACCATCAACCCCACGATGAGAGTTACAGTCTTCAATGCCTCGTGCGAGGTTTGAAGTCCCATGGCCAGTCTGCATCCGTTTGCGAATGTGAGCATTGTGGCCATGAGGATCCACTTTGCATATAAAGTGGAACTCAATAAAGTTGTGATCACCATTGGGGTGAGTATGACACTTGACAATAACGTCGTAATGGTCATAGACCGTCGACTTCCATCGCCGTCTTGATTCCGCTGTTAAGAACCTTGAAGTTAGCCTGAGCATTTGAAGCTAATATAGAAAGCATTAGTACTTATGATTTCATCGTCGTCCTTATTCCACACTTCAGCATCCGTAGTGTTCTCACATCGTTTCCCTCGTTTCTTCACAGGTGACACGAGTACAGTTGGTGGAGACTGATGAACTCTTTTGTCAGAGTGGCTGCGAAGATTTTTTGATGGAGAATCGGGTGGTGTTGGATTCTGGGACAACGCTGGAGGCATATGAGCGCGAGCCATGATGGCTCTCCGGTGCGCTTGGAGGTATGGAAATCTTCAATATATATCCATATTATGCAAGGTTTTGTACCATGAGGAAAGGTACAACGATGAAGAAAAAAATTAAGCGTAGAATGTATAGTCGAGATGAAGCTGGACACATGGCCTCAGGCCTGTGGCGGAGTGTGGATCCACCTGCGGATATCCACGGATCCTACGGGTAAGCCGACCCCTTACCCATACCCGTCCGGGTCAAAGCACCCACCCCACCCGTACCCATACCACCCAACCCACCGCATTACCCACGGGTGTGACCCGGACGGGTACCCGGACATGCCCTACCCATGCCATACCCTAGTGTGGAATACAACTATTTGCCAAGAGCACGGTTACGTCCTCGTCGTCGACGGTTACCGTGACCCACTTTTCACGTTCTTCTGGCACGGGTATCCCTGAGAAACCTCAGCGTTTGTCACAGACTGTCCTGAACACGCGTGGTGTGGTCAACGCCTTTCTTCTCCTCCGACTCCCACCTCCAGGCTCACCCGCCTTTGGCGCGCTGTGTTGGCCATCTCTATCCCACAACGCATCGTCACCAACACATCCCTCTACATACGTTTTCATTGCAATTTCTAAGCACCATATTCCTGCGTTCATTGTGAGCGCTTTACCGTTCTCCCCTACGTGAGTGCGCACCGCCGCTCTCCATCTTCCCGGATCTAAATGCGCCATATAGTTGTAGCCCTGGCTTCTCTCTTGTATCTCTGGGGGACAGTGACGCAGATGCACGTGAACGGCGTTCAAGCACGGAAGTGACAAGCTTCAGGTTAAGTTCTGGAGCAAGGCCTCAGAAAGCGAGGGCGAGATGCAGAAAAGAGGAGGATGGACTGCCACTGGGTGGAGGAACTTGAAGCCAGCGATACGATACCATCATTCTGTTGGCGGCCCCGGCGGTTCACATCGACCCTCGTTCTCTTGCACATGGGACCGATTCCAAAATTATGGGAGACACTTGAGGTCGTCGACAACGGGTGTGGAATCCCACCAAGAGACTACGCACCACAGGTCTCTCAATGCCATCCTCGTCGTCTCATTTATTGACTGACTCTGTTCACAGCACTCATGCCAAACTTAAGCATTACACGTCCAAGTTGTCGTCTTTTGAAAATTTATTGCGTGTTCTTACCTTTGGTTTCCGTGGAGAAGCCCTGTGTGCCCTAACTGACGGGTTTACCGTCACGACAGCATCACCCTCTGAAGCACCAATGGGAACTGTCTGATGTCATAGAGATGGACAGAAACTGAAAAAGTGCACTCAAAGTGCAAAGTGGTCCGCCAGGTGTGTCATCCTGTCGTCGGTTCGGTAACGGTGGTACTGACATACTACAGAGAGGGACGACCGTCACGGTCTCAGACCTATGCAAGCTACTTCCTGTGCGTTGCAATGAGTTTGAGCGAAACACGAAGCACGAGTTTCAAAAGGCGCTGAACCTCTTGCACGCGTAAGCGCTCGTGCCGTGTGCGCTGGAGCACAAAGGCTTGGTGAGATTCTCGGTCAGCATTCAGACAGGGGGCGGGTAGGTCTCTGCTCCATGGAACGTTGGATCTTCCTCACTCTGCGCGGTCGCAAGTTCATTCAATTCAAAAACAGACGGTTCACCTTCCATATGTTCCTCCGTCACTGTGATATGGTGGCCCAAAGCGCCTATCGTCGACCTCAGCCTGTCCCCTGACGTGGAGATGGGAAAGTCTGTTCGGAGACAGGTGAGCCCAGACAACATGTACGTATTGCCATCATCGCATTAGTACATTGTCATGTGCTGACCAATTCGCTAGTTCGGTGGTGATGCCTGTCAGTTTAATTTCCAAGTTTGCCATCAGCGCTGGGCGGACAAGCGTCGACTGGCAATTTTTTTGTCGATGAGCGGCCATAAACCCCCGGAAAAGTGAGTCTTTATTGTGCTGTGGCATACATGGTTCTATATGCTTGGCATAGGTCCAGAAAGCCATCAATGAAGTGTACAAGACATTCAATGCAAACCAATCTCCGTTTTTGATTCCCAATATCCATCATCCTACCTACAAGTAAGTGCAGCTAAATCGATGGTTTCCGTGTTCATCGCAACTACAGACAATGTCAGCCCAGGCAAACGTACCATCTTCTTGTGCAGCGAAAACCATCTAATAACCCGGTTGACGTATGACGTGCGCACCTAGCCCTCGCAGACGCAATCGGCACAGCGGAATACACAACAACCAAACAAGTCACGCAATTCAAAGGGGGGGGGGCAAGAAACGATCACATCACGAACCCGTGTCTTCGGGACGGGATGAACTGGCAGGACGTGATGAGTCACCGTGACACACCTTGCGCGTTCGTCCACCAACGTCCCTGACAAGCCCCGTTCCGTACAGACCGTCCTGAGCACGTAGCGCAGTGATGCAGATGGGAGGGAACAGAAACAAGCTAGGTTGTCGAGTGAAGGTGATCGCGTTCAAGCACGGAGGTCGAACTTAAGGTCGAGTCTGAGTCAGTTCTTGGGTAGTGGGAGCAAGGCTCTGCCAGATGAAGCTGAAGTTGAAAGCGATAGTGAGCGGCGTGGAGATCGCAGGGTGCCCCAAGGAGGCGACGAGGTTGAAGAGGTGGATACACTCAAGGAGGATCAAAGTGAGGGACGTCTGGGAAAAGGCACAAGGAAGCAACCAAACTGAGGAGCCAGGGAGTGATTTTTCTCAGGGACGATGGTCGTGCCCTCCGACGATGAAAAGTTGTCGAGTCACCGTCTACCATTGTGAAACACACTAGTGCTCCTCTCATTTCCGTTCCTTGGTCTCGGACGGAAGATGTCGCGGACCGATCAGAAAATGTCGATGAGCTCTCGGAGGACGAGTGGGCGTTCTCGTCGACCCTCGCGGGGACCTATGTTCCTCCTGCAGACAAGATAGGCGAACCATCATTAACATCAAGACCCACTCGCCGTCCCGCGGAAACCGACACTAATGTCGTGACGATGCGCTTGAACCTCGTCGACATAGGGACTCACTACGTAGACGTGTACAACAAGCTCTCATCTTCCCCGGAACCCTCGCCAACCCCTTCCGTACTACTTCCAAGCTCGACCTTCCTTTCGGCCGTTTCGTCTGCCAATCTTGAAACCGCTGCAGACAACAATGTAGCTTCTGTAACACTCTCGCAGATCATCCTCAAGGCCGATTTCGAACACATGGTTATCGTAGGACAGTTCAACCTGGGATTCATCATCGTTCGGAAACGAAGCATACCCCTCGAGGTAGCTGGATGGACGACCTGTTCATCGGACGAAAAGTAGAATTTGAGACGTTGCAAGAGAAGACTGTGATTGCGTCTTAGAAGCTCTTTAGATACGTCGGTTCTTTCTCGTGTGGGTTTGTTTTGATTTTGTAGACATGGACTGCAGCTCACCGCAGCCGACGAGATGCTTGCGGTGGAGAATATGGACGTGTTGACCTAGAACTGGGTTGAACTCGAACGGATCGAGGAACAAGACATCGGAGATGACGGCGAGAGTCGAGAACGTGATTACATCTGGTCGCCCAACCCGTGTCCAAGGATGCGACATTCGATGACGGGTACACAAGCTTGCTGCTCACACAAGCGGATGTTGACGGATTGTGACAGACCTCGAGGAACTGATCCATCTCATGCAGGATCGCCCGAGGGGACCATGGTCCGTTTTTTAAAAGCGCGCGCGATGTTCGCCATGCGTGCGTGTAGGCGGAACGTAATGATAGGCAAGGCATTCGACAAGACGCGTATGACGACGGTGCGTCAATCCGATATATTTCACGTTCGTCTCTTCATGCTTGCTCTTTCGAGCAGATCGTGCGGCATACGGGAACGATAGATCAATCGATCAACCTTTGGGACTGTCCATGTAGTCGACCGATGATACGACATCTGTCGGACTTGACGTCCTTTGGGTGATTTGCACTAGCGCGGCGCGTGATTGATTGGGAAGCGTATGGGATACTTGGGTCTAGATCAATTGTGCCTCCTGTTAATGGCGCTCTGCTAGATTGTGCTCACGGAATTGCGCTGCTCGTTGACCAGTGTGATCACGAAGATGACCAGGCACATATCATCCATAGATATCTTGTATGGATTGTATAGTGGTGATGTGATGCGTTGACCAGCTCGGATTGGACAAATCATTTATGGCCTCGTGTCCTTGCATTACACCGCCGCTACCTCGACTCCTCCTGCCCTCATCCACACTACAACGTACTGCTCAGTCGCCCTCTCTCACCGTCGTCTACCGATCTCCGCCTTTTGCCTCGTTCTCATTGGGTTCTAAGTCGTGTTTTTTGCGTTCGGAACGAGCGCTTGACCTTCTACCATCTTACCCACACAGTCAGTCCACGATTCTGTCTTCCACCTCTCATCGATCTCACTTTTCTGACATCTTTCTTGTCTTTTCCTCATAGTTCAGCCTAGTGTACCATCCCTTGCTGTGAAATTCCCGACCAACGAAATTTTATTCCCCCTCCCATCCGCCACCGACGCTCGCAGCCTTGTCTTCTGTTTGCCCCGGGCCACCCTTGCATCCGTCTCACGTCATAATTTCTGTTCAGTTTGTTCAGCCCTGCACACTTCCCCGCCCCCGAGTCGTCACAGACTCGTCCTCCCCTGATCAGTTCCCTCCCGCTCTCATCCACTGCTCTCGCCTACTGTTGCATCCTCTTTCCCAGTTTTGTACCCTCCCGTCTGCCGTCTGCCGTCTGCCACCCACTGTCTTCCCCCTGCCGTTTGACTTTCCACATCCAATCCCGAAGCCTATATTCAACCTCCGTCCCCTTTCACGCCATCCTACCTCAATTGCTATCTCTATCATCGTGATCCACTTTGTTCAGTGTGAGTCGTGGACGCTCCAGAAGCGTCGATCTCTTATCTGATGATTTCTACTACCCGTGCTACTAGTCTTGTTCCATCCTTTCTATCGTCTTTCTCTTTATTTTCGATCTTGCGCCTGTATTTGTCTCTCTCTTGGTCTGCTTTGCCTGTGAGTTATACAAATCCTATTTAAGTCTCAGTCTCTTATTTTTCTCTATATGTCTGTCACAGTCCATACCAGCCCCTTGAGTCTGATCACCCTCTGCCTTCTTGTTCCTCCACCCAAATTCCACTTCTCACTCCTCTCTCCATCTTGCCTGCCCACATTTATAGGCATTCCCTAGTACAAATATTTGCCTTTGTCTTGATTTCTGGTATTCTTCCATTTCATTGCACTCTCAATCATCCTTGCCAAATTCACTGCTTCCCCCCTGCCCTTACCTCCTTGTTCCCACAGTCACATTGCCCCTTACCTGCCTTGTTTCTGAGCCAAATTCCATCTGTACACAAAAGCTCCAATTCCATTCAATTCTTTGGTTGGTATAGCTTCACAATTGCCTTACCTTCCTGACTTGTGTGCCCATCACTTTGCCTTTGAGTTTCCACCCATTATCTGTGGCACCCATTTTCCACCTGGATTGCTCAGCATCTTATCCCATTCTTTTCTCCACCATATATGACCAATGAATCAGAAAAAGCCTGAAGACATTGCCCTTCAAATCACAGGTATGTGTTTGTGCACTAGCTAAATTGGTCACCTTGATCAATTCTTTCATGCAGTTGGTCAATTGATCATTTCATCTCCACTTGCCAAACATGACATCCATGTCACTGTTACTGTTGATGACATCTCTAAAATAACATGTTCTGGAAAACTATCTGAGAATGGCCTTGTGGTGACATGGAACCATCCTTTCCAGTTGTAAGTACTGTTGTCTCTTGGTAGTTGCCCTTGCTCATTTTTCTCCTTGTAGCTTTGCATCTCCCACCACTTCTGTTCAGATTGCCATATGGATTCTTCCAGAGGAGCTCACTCATGAATGGGACAAACAACCACTAGGTGAGCCAATGGTTACAAATGTAGCCTGCTTGCTTGAATCTGGTAATATGTGGCAATGTACATAAGTTACATTTCATCTCTCTAGTACAATTGCTGATAATACACTAGGCAATGTTCCTGGGTACTCTATTGGTCTTCCAACTATCACTATTGTCTCTAGGGCAAGAGATGTGTTGGTGAGCTCTATTGCAGTTTAACCTGTATGAAACTATGTAAATATGTGCCTCAGGTTGTACCAGATGGGCATGACTGTCTGTCAGCTCTTCAGAAATTTGAATCCAAGCTACACAGCTTTGGAAGGCAGTCCAAAAATATGGCTAGCATGTCTACTGAAATTGAAGTGGATCTGGCAAGATTAGATCTTTGTCCTTTGGGCCATGCAAACCACATTAGTATTCTGAATGATCTTGGAGTTGCTTTTGCACGCTCTTATAACCGAGATGGCAATATTACAGACCTCAATAGAGCTATTGAGGTTAAGCAAAGAAGACTTGATCTTTGCCCTTTGGGACATCCAGAGCATACAAAGGCTCTTGGAGAACTTGTGATATCCTTAGGAATCCATTATAACATCCAAAAAAAACAGGAGGATCTGAACAGAGTCATAGAAATACAAGAGCAGTGGCTTGATATGTGTCCACCAGGTCATAAACATCATTCAAAAGCTCTTGGAGGGCTTGCACTATCATTGTGGAAGCATTACAATGTACAAGAGAATATAGTAGACCTGAGCAGGTCTATTGAGATGGGAGAGCAAAGGCTTGATCTTTGCTTAGCTGGTGATCCAGAGCACCACACTGCCTTAAACAACCTTGCACTATCTCTTAGTGCACGTTATCGAAAACTTCACAATCTGACTGACCTGGACAAAGCCATTGATCTTGAAGAGAAGTATCTTGAGCTCTGTCCACTAGGTCATCAGTATCATGGGCTTGCTCTTCGAAATCTTGCACTTTCATTCCAGGATCGCTACTACAGAATGAATAACCATTCTGATTTGCACAGAGCAAATAAGTTGTTTAAAAAAGCATTGGAAACCTACTCAGTCCATCATAGAGACTTTGCATTCAATGCTTCTCAAGTGGCTGGAACCACCCTTCTCTTATCCAGCTCTCCTAATGGGTCACACCCTATTGATGAACAATCCCCATCAGTAAATGAGGCTTTTGAAGCCTATAGACTATTAAAGAGATGTGGTCCAGCAGCTTCCTTGGATTTGTTAGAAGCAACACAAGCTTGGGTCAATGATGCTGAAAGATACAATCACTCTTCAGTCCTGGAAGCTTACAAAACCTTACTTGATACACTGGATTACTTCACTTCCCTCAACTCATCACTAGACTCTCGGCATGAGAACATGCAGGGAAGGGTGGCTAATGCAGCCAATGATGCATTCTCATGTGCTGCAAGACATGGTGATCTGCAGATGGTTGTTGAGCTCTTGGAGCAAGGTCGAGGAATCCTGTGGAATCAACTCGCCCGTTTTGACATCTCTATTACTGTGTTGGAGACTAAGGGTGACCGGGAACGCGAACTAGCGAAGAAATTCACGCGATTGAGTACAGACCTCAAGAAGCATGCCCAGCGGAGCGTAGGTCAAGGAACAGATCCATACTGGCGAGTGCAGGAGGAATGGCAGCGTGTTGTGGACAAGATTCGCACTCTTGATGGATTCTCACGGTTCCTCTTGCCTCCTTGCTTCGACGACCTCCAACGAGCTGCGGAATATGGACCAGTCATCATCGTGAATGCAAGCCAATACAGCTGCGATGCTCTCATTGTTCTCCACTCTTGTTCACCCATCCATGTGCCCCTTCGTTGCTCCCTCGACGATGTCGACCAATTATGTATCCAATTATCAGAACTGACCCGGGACTCACATGCGTATGGGCCGCACAGGGAGTCGTACGTGAAGGAAGTGTTACGCGAGTTGTGGTCCTCTGTGGTCGAACCAATTACCTCTGTCCTGCAAAGTGACGTTCAGCTGCCGCTGGGCTCACGCATCTGGTGGTGCCCAGCGTCGAAGTTTACCATGCTCCCATTCCATGCTGCAGGTCCGCATCAGAAAGGGAAGAAAAATCTCATGGATATCTATGTCTCTTCATACGCTCCCTCCCTCTCGGCTCTTCTTCGTGCGCGCGACCGTCTTCGTTCTCAGAGGGAGATCCGTGACGTCTCTGGAACACCGAACGTGATTTCGTTTGCGGCCGTCGGTCAGGCGCGTCCAAGCGCAGACACCAATCTGGGACAGCTCCCAGAGGTGGAGCACGAAATCCAGAGGCTCTGCAATGAAACGAACATGCCCTCACAAGTGAAATTCGAGACCGTCACCGGTCCTGCGGCGTCCATGGAAGGCGCCGTGCAGGCATTCCGAGACCATCGCTGGGTCCACGTCGCCTGTCATGGCTCACAGCACGCCGAGAAGCCATTCGAGTCGTGGTTCGCGATGGGAGACGGCAAGCTCACGTTGATGCGCATCATCCAGGAGCGCTACACGAACTCGGAGTTTGCGTTTCTGTCTGCGTGTCATACGGCCAAGGGAGACGCGTCGACGCCGGACGAGGTGCTCCATCTCGCGGCGGGGATGCAGTTTGCGGGGTTCAATGGGGTGATTG
>JBBPNZ010001002.1:0-11925 GCA_038091195.1 Phylloporus rhodoxanthus
TCCGTCGCTGTTCATTTGCAGATCGTTCAGGGCCATCCTGCCATCGTGGCCGTCGTCTTGGCGGGGAGGCTTCGTTTACAGTCTCTACTCGCTACGTCGTCATCAGCATTGAATTCAGCGTTTGTACACATTCACTCGCCTGGTCGCTGGTGGGATCACTACCACCATCGTTTGACTCGCCATCATGCGTCGATGTAAGGCTCGGTGTTGTTTAGGTAATAACTGCACAGTATTACATAAATTCTTTCCGCGAGTCATTTTGCAGAGAGCTGGCCAAACCTGTCCGACAAAACCCTCCCCCACTACCGTGGGAGTCGGGGATCACACTCTACAATGAATTGAACAAGATTCCATCCCCTACCCTTTCTTCTAGCTGATTTCGACTTCCCGGTATTCCTTCCCGTGTCACCAACGTCGAGTGTCATGTCCGGATGTGCAGAGTCGCCACTGCAGACATATCGTGCGACAACGGAGTTGTTCGGCGACATAAAGATAATGACTTCAAGTAGCTTGGCCACGAAGATAACGGGACTTTGTATTGTTCATCCATGGATCCGCCCCTGCTCGACCAAGAGTTTTTGCGTGGTGGTGCTGAGCTTGACTTGGCAACGCAAGCACTCCGGTTGATCGGGCGTCTAAAGCAGCCGTTTGGAGTGTTCTTATTCGAACCGTAGATCTCGCGCGCAGAATATAAACGGGTCGCAACGGACAGCTTGATCATGGTTCAAATTTGCAGACAGGTGTCGATGACTGACTGTGTTCGTACGATTGAAGTACTGTAGCGTACAGAGTAGTCTGTTATCGGCGCCGATACTTGCGGATCGACAGTTATCATGTTCGGCCGTGGCCCGTTACTTTAACATGGTCGGCATCAGTATCGCCCTTGACTCGATTCTTGTCCAATGCCCATCGTCCCCCCCGTCCTCGAGCAGTCCATCCACGTCGTTCCCACCTTCACCCTCGAAAATGGTCGCACACTGAGAGATGTCCCCGTCGCGTATAAAACATGGGGCCGTCTCAGCCCATCCAGAGACAATGTCATGATCATCTGCCATGCCTTTACTGGCAGCGCCGACGTTGAAGACTGGTCTGTATCTTTGCCTCCTCTTATCTTGTCTTCGTTTAGACGAATCCGTTGCAGGTGGGGTCCACTTATTGGCCACGGAAAGGCGTTTGACCCAAGTCGATTTTTCATCTTTTGTGCCAACGTCCTCGGGTCGCCTTATGGAACAGCCTCTCCAGTCACACTCAACCCAGACACGGGCCGTTTATATGGCCCCGAGTTTCCGCAGACGTCTATCCGCGACGATGTTCGGTGCGTTCGTCCATCCATTCTTCGTGATGTGGTATTTTATCGATGACACCAGACTACACAAACACGTACTCGACCACCTCGGTGTATCGTGCGTTGCTGTCGCCATCGGAGGCTCCATGGGCGGCATGGCCGTCCTCGAGTGGCCGCTCTGCGCTCCACCTGGATACATTCGCCATATCATCCCCCTAGCCACTTCCGCCCAACACTCGGCGTGGTGCATCAGCTGGGGCGAAACCCAACGCCAGAGCATCTACAGTGATCCAGGCTACGAAGATGGCTACTACCTCTCCCAACCCGCCTCCGGCCTCGCCGCAGCACGTATGGCCGCATTGCTCACCTACCGCTCGCGTGATTCGTTCGAGAGCAGGTTCGGGAGACGTCCTCAGCAGGTCCCCTTCCCCGATCTCCACACTAAAACGGTCATGCCCCTCGCGCCCTCAGAAGCCGACCAGGCGCTTATCGCGCACAACGAGGGCCACCAGCGTGCGTCCCGGCCGCACTCCCAGGCTCAAACCCCGTGCCACTCGATCTCGTACTCCCCTACGTCCGAATGCACACCTTCTCCCCCACTCCCGCCGCCCGTATTCTCAGCGCAGTCCTATCTCCGCTACCAAGGGGCCAAATTCGTCGCCCGGTTCGATGCCAACTGCTACATCCACATCACGCGCAAAATGGACACACACGATCTCGCGCGGGGGCGCACGCCGTCCACCGCTGACGCATCCGAGAGCCAGTCCTCGTCCTCCGTCGCCCTTGCCGCCGTCCTCGCGACGCTCCCTCCCCGCGCGCTCGTCATCAGCATCGAGACAGACGGCCTCTTCACGCCCACCGAGCAGCGCCAGGTCGCGACGCACATCCCCGGCGCGGAGCTCGTCGTGATTCCCTCGCCCGACGGGCACGATGGATTCCTGCTCGAATTTGAGCAGATCAACCGCCACATTTTGGCGTTTTTGAAGCGCGAGTTGCCAGAGTATTATCAAGGCACGCCCGAGGTCGAGGGTGGGGGAGGGGGCGATTTTTCGGTGAAGAAGACGAGCTTGTTTGGCGAGGCAGAGGCGGATGTGACGCGCTGGTGATCTTTGACCTACGATTTTGTTTTCTTATCGCAAAAGGGGTAGCTGTGGTGGACGCTTGTTGAATATCTTGGTCACGAGTCTCAGTTCTCGTTCAACTGGGGGCTAGGTTCCCGGGTAACTTCTTCGCTAGGGGATTATCCCATGGCATACACAACACATGTTTGTATAAATCGTTAGAGTCGCTTCGACTTTGAATCAATAGGAACGATTCTTGTCGAGGTCTTCGAGAGGGGATCAACTGCTCACCAAGATCTGTAGAACTATTCAGTGTCCACAATGAAACTGACTGTGGCATGGAACCGTTTCACGATTAATAGGCACTCCCTGAACATGTTGACTTTTTCGGTCCCTTACAATGTTCGTTCCAAACTCAACCAAATGCAGATCACGAGTGAGCTCGGTGGCAGCTCGTAGACTTGATCCGTTCACACGAAAATGTTATCATCGAGAAGCTTTGCAGGTATGTGTAAAATATTGAGCCTTCAATGCGTGTTAGTCACGATTCAAGCACCTACCAGACTTGATAACGGGGTGAATATCAAGATGTGTCAACATGCCGTTGGGGATGCAGAAGCAATGACTCCAGCTGGATCCGCAAACTGCTTTTTCGTCATGCTAGACACATATTTCGAGATACTTTGAAATGACTTTCCCATGTTGTGGTTGTCCTTGCCACTGCCGCGAACACCGACAAACCACACCGACCGGATGAAGACTCTCGTATGGTGTTTCTCCGCCTTTGAACGGGTTCAATATATGCGTTGGGAAGGTAACATACGAGATAAAAATAGGTTGAAGGATAAGCATCTACAGGGCCATCGTGAGCTGTACCTGTTGGAGGTGAAACTCGTCAAGGGCGGTGCCGAGCCATTCCCATTCATTGATCCCATGCTGGCGGGTGCACGTCGTCGCTGGTCGTGATTGGTAACTTATGAATAAACGGTTATCACCTGGTTCGTCATTAAGTAAGTATCATAAGTTATTATGGTTCCAAGCAATTCCTTCGGGCGGAGACGACAAGCGTCATTGAACGTAGTGTACTAGGTGAGCCTTGGCAACTGTTGAAGATGGTGGCGAAATTGTCGTGACTGCCGAGGGTGTCCGGCCGGGAAGGTAGTTTGTCAAAACTCCCACGGGGATAAGTCAATAAAGAAATACCCCTATTTACATGACTTGTCCACAACTGCGATGTCGTCTACAGAAACAATGGAACAACACGCTCTAGCAATCCTTGAACAGAAAGATATATGGAAAGCTCCTACGAAGCGGATCCAGGAATTAGGACAACAGGATGGCAAATTTCAAGTGATCGCCCCTAAATTTTTGTACTATCTGATCAACGAATCGCAAAGACTCGGCGGTTCGGTGTTAGATCAGTTCTGGTACCAACTCGGGACCTGCGACACAAAGCTGGAGGAAAATAGTTAGTCGAGAACTCTGATCACTCATCATACACACTCTCATTTGTCACAGTCCAAAGTCTGAAGGTGGAGGCTTTCGTGTCGGCGCAGAGGTCTTTCGAGTTGTTGTTTCGGGGATTAGATCCCGAAAGCATCGACTTTGAGCCTGTGCTGGCCATGGCAGCGGCGTTCTTTACTCATCTTGGTGTTGCGTGTGAGTACGCCCAATCACTGTTAGATGTTTGACCATCATCAATGTGACAGTCATCAATCCACGATGGCAAGAATCTGGGACAAGTACTGAGTTTTCCGTCAGTGAAGTTGCCAACGAGGAGATGGACAAGCTCCTTCAGCGACTCGATGAAGAAGAGGATTTTGGCACACGGAAGCGAGAGGTCCTAAAGGCATTGGTGCGCATACATCCACCTTGGAGGCATGATATTGTCTATATCGCCCTGCTGAGCAGTTATTTAAACGCGATGGACAATGCTGCCTGTTGACTCACATGGAATTTAGGCCTTTCGATAGAATGGGACTTCATCCCACTCTAGCTCACATCATTCCAAAGTCAGTAGGAAGGAAGGTTTGTGTTGGAGTATTGCAATCACCATTTGTTTCTTCACAATTTTCATTTAGCCAGCGACTCTGGATTGTATAGCCATGTTTGCCGATGCCGCCACTACAGACGATGTTATACGTCACTTGAAGGAGCTCGGCAATGCCATGAACACGCAGCTTGATGCTCACGCCTCACACAATAAATCAGAGTGGGGGATCGAGGCAAAGGGAGAGGGTAGAGAGGTACAAATTTATTGATATCTCATCGTCATCGCTGATTTGTTGATTAGGTCAAATATTTCTTTCGAATGATTCCAAGTCCCGCTGATCCTAGTGCTCGTGCCCCGGGGATCATCACACTGAGGGAGGGGGATGAAATCCACTTCGGAAAAGGACCTGAAGGCAAGGAGCTCTACACTGGACCTATCCCAAGACTTTGTAACCTTCAGTTGGCGGTGGCTCGAGTTCTGAGGATGAGTGGTGCTGCTGATATCATCTTGGAGTGGATGGACGACGCAGATGACGATGGATGTTACCATCCCTTCATCGCCTCTGAAGGGTACTGTGATATATTGGACGCCAAGCTCCTTCTTTCTGGCAGAGCTATGGTTACATACTAGTTCTTGCCTGTTTTTAGGCATACATTATAGACGTTGAAGTGTGACACTAGCATCATAGATCATGTCTAATACAAGCTGTCATCAAGCTCACTCGTGTTGGTTGAGTTTGGAACGAGCGTTGGAAGGGATTGACTCGAGCTGAACGTTCAACGTTCTGAACTATGTACCAAAGAGGTCAATAATGTCGGCTCAAAATGTCTCTCTGCCACGAGTCGTACTTGGCGTTCACCCGCGCCTGCACCTGTTCGTAGTCGACGACGCAAACACCGAAACCGCGCTGCGTCTCCAAGGTGTCGAACGTCGAATGTGCTTTCTTGATTTCCGTGAGGAGTTGTTGCCAAAGTGCAAGCGAGTCTCCGAGTCGGATAAAGACATTCGGCTTCAAGGTCCCAGAGTGATCGGAATTGTAGCCATCTGGCAGCATAGTCTTTCAGTTGCTGGACTTTGAACTCGATGAAGGCGAATGGTCGTTCCAGGGTATTATCCTTAGCTATGCGAGTGTCAGTGTTAGGAAGACTGACAAATGTCATCCAAATAGTTCACTCACGAGGGATGTGTAAGTTGTTTCGGACATCAGATTCTGCTGTATTTGTAAACCAATCTCATATCTCGAGCTTTGGATACGGCGCAATCGGCAGATGACGCCTACACATCACTTAGTATCTGCTACGGCAAGCAACCCAAGAAACACTTACCAAGCCAATCATGGAGTTGTCTGATCCATGTTGAACGAGCGTACTCTATTGAAGGGTCAAGGAAGATGACTTGGTTCTGTATCCGAATCTCGTGCACGATAGGCAGTACGGTCATGTTTCCTTCAAGGAAATAGTGACAACGCATTCTCAGGTTCGGTAAAAGGCTAACAAACCTTCTCTTCCCGAACGCCGTTTCCAGCTCGTCGCTTGTTGGTTATGTCACGCAGAGGTAGAGGATCGCGACGAGTGTCTCCATTATCCGTCCGATCAAATTCCACTAGACGTGAATGATGTGCGTCAGACGCTGCAATAGGATGCCCTCTATCCGTTTATCCAGTTCTGCTACCCAATGTTCTAGGTTGGCGTACCCTTCCAGGTTCAACTGATCGATCTGAGCAAAAAAGAGGAGACAAAACCAGCAGTGTCACTAAGCCATACCCTAGTAGGAATTTAGAAAAAAAAATCATACCGCGGCCTGGATCTTGCTTAATAGCTCCGAAAAGGCCTCGTGGGTATACGCACAAGTTGCGAGACCTTCTACTGCACGAAGGATATCCCGGTATAAATCAATCACGTTTTTCGCCTTGTCTTGCAACACTGAAACCACGCTCGCGAATTCGCGAACGAATTGGATATGTCTGTTATCTCGCCCGTCGGCACCGATACGAAACGCGCCGTGTCATATTGGTTCACGAAATAGTCCCACCGTATGCCCATACCTGGAAAACTCTAGTCTAGCGGTTGCTCGAGGTGACGAATCGGAGAACGAACCTTTTGCGATCATTCTCTGGGCTTCGTTATGGTACTCGGCCACAAGCCACTCGATCCCCTGGTTGTGCTCTACTAAATCCAAGGTTTGACCATACGTTCTCACAGTCTTCATGAGAGACAGCATAGGGATATACCCTCTTGGCGTCCTTCGTCACATTCGTACTCATATATGGCACTTGGAAGTTGAACCAAAGCAAATTGCGAACTTCCTTGAACAGGGTGATCATTTGCGGGTCGAAGTTGACTGCGAGTTGGAATCCTCCACCACGCAATCGTACGATCTCGAATAATCGTCCGTTGACGGCCATGTCTCGTCGGTTGATATCGTATAGCCAAGCTTCGAAGACGGGTCACGTGTCTGGTTTCTTGCGGAAGGCCGTATATTCGGATTGGAGTTGAGTTTTTGATCCTCTGCATAGAGTTCCCAATGATGTCTTCGACAGGCTTCATGTAGGTCAAGAGTTGTCGTTCGATTTGACGGGCCTAAATGATAGGGCCAGCTATTGGCGAAATATCACGCATTTGCGACATGTGATACGCCTCTGAGAACCGGTATACTGGGTTTTAAACTGGAGAGAATGTGGGTGCGTAGATGAAGACCAAGAAATCCGATATTTACCTTGTCGTGCAGACGTTTAATATCCTCTTTGACAAAGTCAATAAGTTGTGTTTGGTACTCTTGGATGGCACCTCGAATCTGAGGAACGATTCCATTTGCATGTGTCCCAAATGCAGAGATATCAAGACCTACCTTGGGTCGAACGAACAGTGCATTGAATTTGGAGAACACTCTGAACATCTCGTTCGCATTGCGTGCAGTGCCTAGCCTATCACGTAGCCTTGCAATGATTTGGTTTTCCACTCTTGCAACTCTTCATTGTATGCATTCTCGGCAGCGACCCAGATTTCAGTGCCCTCTGCATGAGGGATCAAAATCACGTACTCAAGTCAAGCACGTAAAGATTGACTTACCAACAGAAACATCCAAGACGTCGATCCGCTTAACTATATTGTATGCTTCCTTCACCTCCTCTTCCATGTCCATCCCGCCCACTTCTTTTGCAACGCTTCCCAACCCCTTGGTCGGACCCGTCATGACTGCAAGTTGTTTCCTCCAATCCTTCAAATACCTTGTCCGTTCCTGCAACTTGGCGTGTGCGGGAACCACCTTGGTCGGAATGAACTTCTCTGAGTGTCTCCTCGTAACTTCACGAGCAACGTTTGTGAACTCCTTGATGAGATCGTCCCACGTGCGAAAGATGTTCATCGTTTGGGATAGCAATCAATCAAACGTCTCGTATGGCGTATACGGTAGTCGATGTGAGGTAAGCACGCGAAGCAGTTGGTCATTGAAGTCTCGAGAAATAGCCTCTACGAGGGGAAGGGCACGTCGGATTGGGTAGGGTGAAAGCTTGAGCTCGCGGTTGATGTGTCCAAAAATCAATAGGAGCGATTCTTGTATCTTTGTCGAGGTCTGTAGCCGACAGAAGCTCGTTCAACAGAAAGTCTTTCATCAATTGATTGTACCTGTGAACTGAGTGATGTGTTGATGAGGCAAACCGTTCGAGAAGGGGTCAACAGGGTGCTCACCAAGATCCGTAGAACTATTTAACCCAGTGTCTGCAATGAAACTGACTGTGGCATGGAACCGCTTCGCGTTTCTCAGGCATTCCATGACCATGTTGACTTCTTCGGTCCGTAGTTGCGCTTCAATCCCTTCCAGCGCTCGTTCCAAACTCAACCGAAAGTTGATTTCTTGCGATGCAGTTCCGGAAGACACGTTGCAAGTAAGCTTGGTGACAGCTTGTATAGACTTGATCCACGAGTTCACATGCCCGTGTAGGGTGTTAAGGAAGGTGCTATCAGGTATGTGCGAAATATTGGGCCTTTGACCCATGGTCTGGGCCTTCAACGAGTGTTAGTCACGATTCAAGCACCTAGTAAACTGCCAGACTTGTTCAACAGCCCGTTGGATAACGGGATGGATAATAAGATGTGTTTCTGGTATTTCAACGTTTTGTTGGAGATATAGAAGCGATAACTCGAGCTCCGCAAACTTCTTTTTCGTCATAGGTATTCCTAGACACATGTTTTGGTTGAGCACGCGATGCTTCGAAATACTTGCTTACCCATTTTGCGCTCGCCGCCGTCCTTGCCAGCGCCGCGAGCACCGACAAATGCATAAAACCACCGCTTTACACCGCAACTCACCACCGCATGAAGGCTCTCGCATGGCGCCTCTTCACCCGAACAGAATCAGTATAGGCGGTTGGAAAGCTAGAGGAGTGAGCGGGCCCAGCGTTGGGCCACGCTTGATGAGGGCCAGAGAGGAGGTGTTTGAAAGAGAATATATGAGCTGCGAGGAGAGTTGGTAGTAAAATTTCGGAGGGGCATCCTCTGCTGTGTGTTAGATCGGTTCGAGCCAGGTCCAAACATTCGCCTCACCCTCTGCTTCCTCCTTGACGACATATGTGACGCCCCCACCTTCGGCCGCGAATCTCGACACCTTCTCCTGTAACTCATCTTCGAAAAGCGAGAATAATTCTTCCAGGTATGCGCCGAGCACAGGAGGCAAAAGCGAAAGGAGATGCGAGCGGAAAACAGATACATCAAATGGCCGCCGTGGGCCGGTAGGCTGTTGGAGGTGGAATTCGTCAAGGGCGGCGCTGAGCCATTCCCATTCGTCGTTGCCATACTGGCGGGTGGTACGTCAGATTGTCGACGCAGTTGTGGTCACCATCTTGACAATAATCAGCAGTAGTTGCCAGGTGGCAGATAAGCCATTAATAAAACAACAATACTTACCCACAATGAGTTACTTTTGTATGCTAATAGCTACTCTCTGTGCCTATAGAGTCTTCGGGCTACACCTACACTTCACGCACGCGGCGTTCCTCAAACTTCAACGACGTCTACATTCTGAAGAGTGGTATAAACCTGATAATCGAGCACTAGTATGTAACCCAGCTCTGCCAGAAAGAAGGAGCTTGGCGTCCAACATATTACAGTACTCTTCATCGGCAATGAAGAGACGATAACCTCCATCGTCATCTGCAGCATCCTTCCACTCCAGGATTATATCAGCGGCAGAACTCATCCTCAGAACTCGAGCAACAGCCAAATGAAGGTTACAAAGTCCTGGGATGGGTCCAATGCTGAGCTTCTCCCCATCAGGCCCATTTCCAAAGTAAATTTGATCTCCCTCCCTCAATGTGATGAATCCCGGGGCACAAGCGTTGGGACTGATGGGAGTCAGAATCCGCCGAAAGAAGTATTTGACCTAACAAATAGATCAATGACGACGATGAAGTATCAATGGAATTGTACCTCTCCACCCTCTTCCGTTGCCTCAATTCCCCACCTCATTTTATTATATGAGGTATGAGCGTTTTGCTCCATGTTCATGACATTGCCGATCTCATTCAGATTCTTTGCAACATCTTCGGCTACGGTGTGACCAGCAAATATAGCTATACACTCCAGAGTCTCTTGCTAAATGAAAGTTGTGAGAAATAAGTTGTGATTGTAATTGTTAATGCGAACCTTCCCCCCTACGGAGTTTGGAATGATGTGCGCTAGAATGGGGTCAACTCCTTCATCATTGAGAAGTATAAATTCTTTGTGAGTCAAAAGGCAGGATTCTCCGTCACGTTTCAATGACTGCTCGGCATAGTGATAAAAGATACTATGGCTTCGAGGGGAATATATACGTACCAATGCCTTTAAGGACTCTTGCTTTCGTTTAGTAGAAACTCCTTCTTTATTGACTCGTTCGAGGAGCTTGTCCATGTTCTCTTTGACAGCTTCACTGACGGAATATGCAGTACTTGTCCCTGATTTTCGCCCTGCTGGATTCATGACTGTTGCATTGACGATCATCAAACATCTAACAGCGATTGGGCAGTTGTACTCACGCGCGACACCAAGATGAGTAAAGAACTCTGCTGCCATCGCCAGCACAGGCTCGAAGTCAACATTTTCAGGATCCAATCCCCGAAACAACACCTCGAAAGACCTCTGCGCTGAAATGAAAGCCTCTAGCTTCAGGCTTTCGACTGTGACAAATAAAAGTGAGCGCGTACGATCAAGTAATCAGAGTTTCCGACTGACTATTTTCCTTCAGCGTTTCGTCGCAGGCCCCGAGTTGGTACCAGAACTGATCTAACACCGAACCACCGAGTTTTTGGGATTCCTTGATTAGATAGCACAAAAATTTAGGGGTGATGGCCTGAAATTTGCCACCTTGTGTTCCTGATTCCTGGTCCCGTTTCGTAGGAGGATTCCATGAAACTAGTTGAAGGATTGCCAGAGCGTGTTGTTCCATTGTTACTGTACATGACATCGCGGTTGTGGTAACTTGTGGATGGCAAGTATTATTATTTTATTATTGACTTGTCTGTGTGGGAGTTTGACAACCAAACTTTGCTCGTTATCGTCAAGGGCGAGGGCGATGACAGCTGCACCGACAAGCGGCACTTTACCACCCGCCGGGATGGTAACGACGAATGGGAATGGCGTACATACTAGCCCACGACAGCCCCAGCAGCTTGCCTCTTTTAGACGGTCCAGTCTAGCTAAAGCTAGCGAGAAGAAGCATTCGGTAGCACTCCACTTTTCCTAGCTCATATTTGCATAGTGCGTTCCGCTAGCGGTGGTCACCGGAGGGGATGGTCGTGCTGTTCCCTCCCTCCCTCGAAGAAGCTCCCATGTCGGTTTCTGCAGACAAACTAGTCGTTGGTTAGGTGCCTCAATGCGGGTACTACAATCTCTCCGAGGCGATCGGGACATCGGACGTGCAGCTCCAGTCCCCACTTGGCAAGGCCGTCACTCCTTGTCTTCTCGCTCAGCGCAGCTAACGACACCTCTTAGGCACTGGGATGACCGGTGAGCCCACTCATATTCCATGGATCTTAGCGTCGTCTAATCTGTAGTCCAGGTCGGAATGGCGGTTACCTACTTCCTCTGGTTTCGACGCCCGCACGATCAGGTATGGCCCTGACGAGGCCAGGCGGTCGGATGCCTTGGAAGCACGCTGCCTTGATTCTCGTACATCTTATCCGAGACTACGGATGGACGGACGACGCCTTATAGATCAACATACAGAAGAGGTCCAGCGCGACCGCGAGGCCGCAGTGTGTGCAGGATGGTCGCTGGACGTCGTCGACCTGAGCCAGTATGTGGTCGAAACCGAGATTACTTTCGTGTGGTGCATCACACTCGGCCACTAATGCCCTTATCAAACATTCGGTGTGCACTACCCAGCAGTCAAGGTATAATTTTTGGCCACGAAGCGCTTTGAACGCGCCAAGATGCGCAGGGCACGCTTCGACCTCGTCCCAGACACCCAGCAATGCCTGTCACGATGGTTGAACCCACAGGGTCGCTCACAACGAATAGCACGCGCACGTACAGGGTGTCGACACCCCGAGGCGCGAACACTTGCTCGCGCATCGTGCATGCCACAATGCATACACGTCTCATCTCCTCCCC